>WAAG01076107.1:35124-80093 GCA_013390105.1 Tichodroma muraria | reverse complement strand
GGGGGGGGGGGAAATTAAATGGGAATTGCTGCACGCAGCCCAGAATGTCCCCAGGTGGATGCTGAAGATCCATGAGAAAAGCCCTAAATTTGGGGCTAAATTTGGGGAATTCAGTGTTGGGGGGCAGAGCAATGCGATTGGGGCCGAGCCAGCTCCCCCTGGCCCTGCGTGTCCCCTTCGGGTGTCCCCTCTGCGGCACAGGGAGGGACAAACTTCCCCCCACTCCCCTTTTGTGCCACTGCAAGCTCCGCTTTGGCCAACAGGGATTTACCATCGCCTGGCCACCTCAGATTCCTGGGAACACCACAACCTGCCAGTGCCCCTCCACAGCTGGAATCCCAAATCCCAAATAACACCCCCCTCGGGCTGGATTTATTTCCTCTCCTTTCCCCTAATGACCCATTAACCCCACTTCAGGCTGATATTTCCTGATTTTGTTGTCAACTGCAAGTGTGGGTAAAGCATGGAGGTCCCTGGGTGGAAGGATATTCCTGCTCTGCTTCCCAAACCGGATCAATTCCCGCTGAAATCTGGAACTTTATGTTTGCCAGGCGCTCCTTTGGCCACCCAAGCTTAAACTAACCCGGTTAACAAGCATTGTCTTACCTTGCAGCCATCCCCGCTAATCGGTTGAGAGATTTACCCAAAGGTAATCGTCACTAATTCCTCGCCTTCCTTTTATTTTCCACCTCGGCTTTGGTTCTCCCTCACCAGTAACTCCAAGGGAAAAGGGTGGCAGCTGGAAAAAAATGGGGGATGATGCTTCCAGGTTGTCCTTGGAGGAGCTGAAGCTCCAAGTCCTCTCCAAGTTGTCCTTGGAGGAGCTGAAGCTTCCAGGTTGTCCTTGGAGGATCTGAAGCTCCAAGTCCTCTCCAAGTTGTCCTTGGAGGAGCTGAAGCTTCCAGGTTGTCCTTGGAGGATCAGAAGCTCCGAGTCCTCTCCAAGTTGTCCTTGGAGGAGCTGAAGTTTCCAGGTTGTCCTTGGAGGAGTTGAAGCTCCAAATCCTGCCTAGGTTGTCCTTGGAGGAGCTGAAGCTCCGAGTCCTCTCCAAGTTGTCCTTGGATGAGCTGATGCTTCCAGGTTGTCCTTGGAGGAGCTGAAGCTCCAAATCCTGCCCAGGTTGTCCTTGGAGGAGCTGATTTTTCCAACTCCTGTCCAAACTGTCCTTGAAAACCCATCCAGATGGGTAGAAAGCTGCTGCTCCATCACATTTTGTGTCCCACAGTGGCAGTTCCGAAGTGCAGGAATCGTTTTACCAGTACTTGATAATCCTGATGGGAAAAAAACCCTCAAAAACCCAACATGGAATCCCCTAATTTTTACCTGGAATTTATTCCTGTTATTGCATGTGCTGGTCCTTGTGACCAGATTAAAAAAATGGGGAATTTCTATCGAATTTATGTTTCCACTGAGGTTTTGTGTCCTTTCCCTGCTGTTCATTTGCATTTCTCTGTGTAAGGTCACAAATCCCCCTAAACCAGCACCTGGTGCTTCCCCTACATTTCTCTGGGGATTTTTCCAGGGAAAGGCAGGATTTTCTAGGAAAAGGCAGGATTTTTCCCTGGGAAAGGCAGGATTTTTCCCTGGGAAAGGCAGGATTCCCAGGCAGGACACTGTCAGAAACGACCTCATTTATATTTTAAAAACCACTCTGCTCTCCTAAAGAGCTGCGGGACGTGGATTGTGCCTGCAGCACGTCCTGCCCACGGGGCTGGGAGAGGTGATGGGAACCGGGACTTTCTCCTGGGATAATTCCAACCTCGTTTATCCCATGCCAACAGAACGACCTGACCGACCCCGGGACTTGGAGCTGACGGATCTGGCCGAGAGGAGCGTGCGGCTGACGTGGATCCCCGGCGATGACAACAACAGCCCCATCACAAGTCTGTCCCCCCAAAAAAAAAAAAACCCCGGTGGAAAAGCCCTTTCCCACCCAAACCCCTTCGCCCACCTCTTCCCGCTCTTCCCAGACTACATCGTGCAGTTCGAGGAGGACCGCTTCCAGCCGGGAGTGTGGCACAACCACTCCAGGTATCCCGGGAGCGTCAACTCGGCCGTGCTGAGCCTCTCCCCGTACGTGAATTACCAATTCCGGGTGATCGCCGTCAACGACGTGGGCAGCAGCGTGCCCAGCCTGCCCTCCGAGCGCTACCAGACCAACGGGGCGCGTGAGTGCTTCCCAGGATTTTGTTTCACAGAATCCCAGAATCACCAGGTTGGAAGAGACCTCCGGGATCGGCGAGTCCGACCCATGCCCTTCTAAGGGAGAGATTTTTGGGGATGGGAGAGGGGTGTAAGGAAGGTTGGGCAGTTCCTCCCCAAATCCACCCCAAATCCTCCAAATTCCACCCAAAACCCACCAGAAATCTGCCTTAAATCTACCCAAAATCCACCCAAAATCTACCCAAATGCACCCCTTTCCACACAAAATCCTTCTTAAGACCAACCAAATCCACCCAAAATCCACCCATATCCACCTATATCTTTCCAAAATCAACCCAAAATCCACCCAAATCCAGTTTGGGTCCAACAGGAGAAGTGGGGTTGGAGTTTGGAGTTCTTGGGATACTTTTTGTGCTTCTAAAGGGGAAATTTTTGGGATGAAAACTTTGGGATAGGAGGGGGTGTAAGGAAGGACAGGAAGTTTGGGTCCAACAGGAGAAGCTGGGCTGGAGTTAAGAGGTTTTGGGATACTCTTTGTGCTTCTGAGAGAAATCTTTGGGATGGGAGCGGGGGTGTAAGGAAATCAGGAAATTTGGATCCAGGAGGAGAAGTAAGACTGGAGTTAAGAGTCCTTGGAATTGGGTGATTTTAAGATCCCTTCCCACCCAAACTCCGTGACAAAAGAACAAAACAAACTCCAATCCACGACCAAGACCTGAATTTGTCTGCCCAGTGCTTTGTCGGAGAATATTTGGGAAAATTCCACGGGAGGAATTCGCGGGAATCTCAGCAGCTCTGCTGCATTTCTTCCTTTTCCCGTCGCAGGGAGATTTTTGGAGGCTCTGCTGGCATCTAGTGTTGGCTCCCAACAGTGCCCGCCGTGTTTCAGGCTCAAAGTGACAAACTCTGCTGCCTCCACAATGGTTTCCTTTCAAAGATTTAGGACATTTAGGGAACAAAAAAGAGGCTCCTAAATAAATGGCCTGGTTTTCCAGAGGACTGAGAGTCTCCTGTCCCATTAACCTGAATGGGAACTTCTGGAAAAATCAGGCCATTGACTTCTGTCCTGGAAGGACTTTCGGCTTGCTGGGTTTTAACCACTCAGTGGTTGTTTTTTGACGTTGAAAAATTCATTGGTTTTGGTTTTCAATGTGAATTTCAGGTCCTGAGATAAATCCAACAGGAGTTCAAGGGGCAGGGACCCAAAAAAACAACATGGAGATAACATGGACCGTGAGTTCCTCTTGGATGCCTTTTGGGATGGAGTTGCAGGATGAAGGGGGGGCCAGAGGGAAGGGACAGATAGGATTTTGGGAATAAATCCTTCCCTGGGAGGGTGGGGAGGGGCTGGGATGGAATTCCCAGAGAATCCGTGGCTGCCCCATCCCTGGGAGTGTCCAAGGCCGGGTTGGAGCAGCCTGGGATCATGGAAGGTGCCCCTGCTCATGGGGGTGGAATGGAATGGGATTACAGGTCCCTTCATGAATTCATCCGTGAATCAAATAAATCCGCTGGATTTTTCAATGAAATCCTGAAATTCCAGGATTCCATGAAATAAAAAGCAGAAGGTCCAAGAGAGGAGGCCGTTTTCAGTGCTGTGATAAAAACAACAATTCAAAAAAATTCCAAATAAAAATAAGTCCAAGACGTGGCACCCAAAGGTGCCGGATTCCAGCCTCGGCTTCCTGAGGATGCCCCAAGTGGAGTCCTTGAGAAGCTCAGAGGATTTATGGGGCCACTCCTGCTTTGCTCCCTGCACCAGCAGGTGTCAGCCACAAACCAGGGATGAGCTCTGAGGAGGGCTGGAATGGCAGCGGGAACAGAGGCTGGAATATGGGGACAGCAGACGTGGAATATTTATTGTGTATTTCTGTATTATGCACGGATTTGGTTTATTTTATATGACATGCAGATACGGAATCTGGGCTAGCGGAAGTGCTCCTGCCCATGGAAGGGGCTTGGAATTTAAATCCCATTCAACCCAAGCCATTCCAGGAATAAATTCCTGGCTTTTGTGAATAAAATTTCCCGGTCCTGCCATGGCTCTGGAGGGCAAGAACTCGTTCTGCCTCTCCTTGGGAAGAAAACCTTTCCCTCCTTTGGGATCTGCTGGAATAAGACCCCACTGACAGAGCCTGGAATAAGACCCCACTGCTGAGCAGAACGTTCGGATCTCCTCGGCGGAGAAACCCAATCGCGGTCGTTTCCGTCCGTTTTTATTTTTCGAAACGGCTAAAAATCGAGACGGCTTTTCGTCCGTTTTTATTTTTCGCCTCCTCCTCACTTTCCCTTCTCTGTTTGGCCCCGCTGAAGCCTCTGAACGCGACTCAGGCGTACGGGCCCAACCTCCGGTACCTGGTGCGCTGGCGGCGGCGGGAGCCCCGCGGGAGCTGGCACAACGAGACCGTGCGGAGCGCCCGGCACGTGGTGTGGAACACGCCCATCTACGTGCCCTACGAGATCAAGGTGCAGGCCGAGAACGACTTCGGCAGAGCCCCGGAGCCCGACACCTACATCGGATATTCCGGGGAGGATTGTGAGTGTTCCCTTAGCCGCGGAGGGGGTTTGGGGATGGTCCCGTCCAAGGGCGAGGAGTACCCGGGATGTGGGCGGGGCACAGCAGGATTTGGGACAAAAATCCACTTTCAGTTTGGACAAGGCTTGGAGGATCTGGAGAGTGGGAGGTGGCCATGGCCATGGCCACATGGGCTGTGGGAGGTGTCCGTGTCCGTGGCCACCTGGGCTATGGGAGGTGTCCCCGTTTGTGGCCACCTGGGCTGGGGAAGGTGTCCGTGTCCGTGTGGCCACCTGGGCTATGGGAGGTGTCCCTGTCCATGGCCACGTGTCCCTCTCCATGGCCACCTGGGCTATGAGATGTGTCCATGGCCACCTGGGCTATAGGAGGTGTCCCTGCCCGTGGCCACCTGGGCTATGGAAGATGTCCCTGTCCATGGCCACCTGGGCCTGGATTATTTTAAAGTCTCTTCCAACCAACTCTTCCATTCCTGGAGTGTGGAAACCTCCAAGATTCCACTCCAGGTCACCTCTGGCCATGTCCCAACCAGTGGCAGGAATTTTTCCACCCTGGCACCTGCAGAGCACCGAGATCACCTCAAACTAAAGGTTCTACAACTGTCCCAAAATTCCTGAATTCATCCTGGCCTGGATTTTCATGATAAAGCTCCACTAACCAAGCTTGGTTTCCTGTTTAGGCTCAGCTTATCTTTCCTTAAACCCCTGCCCTGACCACACAGGACAACTCCCAGCTGCTTTAATTCCCTTTCCATCCTCATCTGAGCTGCTGGGATCACCTCCTGTTTTTGTAGCTTCCAAGACTCTCGACTTCCATTATCCCGATCCCACTGGGATAACGGGGCTTGTTCCCTTCTTCTGGATTTTTAAAGGAATTTATGTGACTTTGTGGTGTCAGGGAGTCCCTGGCTGTGGGACTTTGGGATTTCCAAGAAGGAAAGCGGATAAGGCGGGAGATTCCAAGTTTGAAGCCAAGGAACACAAGCAGGGCACAGAAGTTGGAAGGAAAGCTGGAATTTCGGGATTGGGATGGCACAGACAATGGATCTTGCCCAGCAACCACCTCCGAACTGGGTCCAGTTTGCTTCCAGTGCTTTGTCTTCCCCAGATTCCCACTTTTTCTCCCCATTTTCCTTGCCCTGTCTCCTCTGGGAGATGCCCAGCTGGAGGAGGTGCTGATTTCCAAAATCCCCTTCCAGAGGGATTTTGAATTTCTCTTGGAAATTCCTGAGAAGGTTTGGAGGTTTGGGAGGACCTGGATGAGCCTCCGAGTGTGCGTGTGCTGCATGGAGGCAAAGCAGGGAGATCAAAGCTTCTCCTGCCTCTGTTTGAGGGGTGGGATGGGTTAAAAATCCCCAAAATCCACAAAAGCTGTCCTGAAAATTGTCGGATCCGAGCTGCTTCACTCCAGATCTCTCCACACAGGAGAAGCTGTAGAAAGGAGGTAAAAGCTCAACTGGATCAACAGCAAATTGGCCAAATTCCGATTAAAATTACGGAAATGAGGGTTTTGTGGAACTTTGGGGTCCAGCTTTGAGGCAGGAGAGGTTGGGTGTGCTGGGATCCCTCGTCTGGAGAGGGAGGTGAGCCAGACCCTTCCCTGCAGCAGGAATTCCTGCTTTTAGCCAGATTGGGAATCCTGGAACTCCTCTCCTGATGGCTGGAGGAGTGAAATGGGATTTGTTTTCTTCCCGTGGAAGAGGGCGAAGCCATCGTGGGGCTGCTGCACACGGGAGTCGTGATGGGAAAAGCAGAGCAGGGGGTGTCCAGCTGTCCAGCTGTCCGAGCTCCAGGGTCATTCCGGGTTCCTAACGGCCGCTCCGCTTTATCCCTGCCCGCCCAGATCCCAAGGCTGCGCCCACGGATGTCAGGATCAGAGTTTTGAACAGCACTGCCATAGCTCTGACCTGGACCCGGGTGCACCTGGACACCATCCAGGGACAGCTCAAGGAGTACCGAGTGAGCAAATCCCAAATTCCCCAATCCCAAATCCCCGCCCGGCACCACCCACTGACACGGCTAAACCTCCCCAAAATCCCCGACTGGTTCCCGGGGCTGGAGCCTGCTGGAAGTGGGGATGACAGAAAACGTCCTTTGGCTCACCTGGAGCCTTTGGGTTTGGGGCAGCGCCGAGGATTTGCTCTTCGGGGTGTCAGGATGGGGCTGGGGACGTCTCCTGTTGCTTCCTCGGGGCTTGGCTGCAGGATTTGGGATGCTCCAAGGAACCAGGGAGGGGTTGGGATGGTCCTGGCCACGAAGCAAAGGCGCTCTGAGGGATGACCCCAGCCAGGACAGGTTTTGTGTCATTCCCAAAACACCGGCAGCGTTTTTTTACTGATCAGCCACCCCTGCAGAGCCTAAACCCGCGGTCAGGACTAACTGGGCGCTAAAGCTGGCGTGGATCCGTGTTTTACCAGGTCTTTCCAGGTTTATATTTAATATTTTTCTGTCTTTCTGGACTTACATATAATATTTAATATTTGCTGCTGATGCACAGAGGATGGAGCCATTCAAACCAAGCCAAACCCTGAGCAGGGCCCTTCCCTGGCTGTTAAAACATTCCCAAAACCTCATGTCCTGCAAAGAATCCCAGCATTCCCAATCCGACCAGCTGCCGGCTCTGCTTTTCCTGATTCTGGGGCATTTTCTGAATGGACTCTTGTTCCTGCATGAAATAGGATTCACAGCCAGGAGCTTGAATGGGAGATTTCCCAAATTCAGGCTTTTATTCTTGCCTGGGCGTGTCCCACCTTTCCTTGTCCACCACTCTTCCCAGCGGAAAGGGAGAATCGCTCGGGTTTTAATCCTTGGGAATTAGGAACGGCTTTAGTCTGGGCTCAGTGGTTTCGCTCTATGTTTTGGGACGCTCTTAACCCCCTCCTCATCCTCTTCCTCGGGTAACAACTCCCATTTCCCTCATGGAGCTTCACTAATTCCTCTAAAAACTTCCACAGTTTTGCCCTTAAAGGCAAACCTCTGCTTTTTGACGTCTAAAACCCCCCCCCAAACCCTCACCATTAAACGGGAAAAAGCTTCACCTGGCCTGCCTGTTTCTTGAAGGCCTATTTCTGGAGAGACAGCAGCTTGCTGAAGAACCTGTGGGTCTCCAAAAAACGGCAGTTTGTGAGTTTTCCTGGAGACCGCAACCGGGGCACCGTGTCCCGGCTGTTCCCTTACAGCAACTACAAGCTGGAGATGGTGGTCACCAACGGCCGGGGGGACGGGCCCCGCAGCGAAATGAAGGAATTCCCCACTCCCGAAGGAGGTACGTTCCCCCAGGGAGACTTTTTCCTGCTGAGCGAGGTTTGGGTGGAGCAGACCCAGGGAGCTGAGGAGGGATTTTAGCCGAGCCGCTGTTGGCGACGTCGCTGAAGCCGCAGCTGGAGGTGACTCCTGAGCCCTTCAGCATTCCCGAAAAAATCCCTGGACACCTCAGCCGAGAAGATTTTGGGCTGAACGTCCTTCCCCTGAAGGAGGTGCGTTCCCCCAGGGAATTTTTTCCTGCTGTGAGAGGTTTGGGTGAAGCAGATCCAGGGAGCTGAGCCCCAGCTGAGGAGGGATTTTAGCCGAGCGTCACCTGGGTGCTGTCGCTGTTGGCGACATCGCTGAAGCCACAGCTGGCTCCTGCCCCCTTCAGCATTCCCAAAAAATCCCTGGCAGGCGCTCTGGACACCTCAGCTGAGAAGATTTTGGGCTGAACAAGAGAAATATTCACAAACCCCTCTGCTAGGCACGGCTCCGTGCTCTCGATTTGCCGCCTGAGCCGTAGATGTCCTCGAGGCGCGGTTTGGGGACGTGGCAGCGGTTGGATCCATCCTGGAAAAAACAGGGAAAAAACCTTCCCGGGACCTTCAGGAGTCACTGATTCCTCTGCCAGGCTTCTAAGGCAAGAGCTCCTCGTTCTTGTGTCAAGGATGAACTCGGGGGTTTAATTTCGTCGCTGGCACAGGAGCTATTTATAGACGCGCCGCTAATTCCGAGGTGGAGCCGCAATTCCAACAGCTGGGAGTGACTTTTACGACAGCGCAGGAGGGAATTCAGGCACAGAAGGTCACAAAAACGCAAGAAAAGATTTGCAAGTCTCGTCTCAAAGTATTTTGGGGTCTTTTTTTTTTTTCCTTTTATCTTCCTGCCTGTCCCATCCCGGCGTCTTTCAGCGCTGCCTCTTCCCTCGCAATTCCTTGGGAAAATCCCCATTTTTTAAGGATTTGCTGTGGACAGTTGAGGTAGTTTCAGAAGAAAGGTTCAGTTCCTGTAGGTTTTTCAGGCAGGGGCATTGTGACCCTATTTCTGGGGGATTTGGGGTGGCTTTGGACATTTGGGGTGATGGTAAGGACGTGTGGGTGGCGTTAATTAATACTTACAGGGGATTTTATTCCTATCACGGGGAAAACGCGGATTTTAATTTTTCCTACTCCTCCAAGCCCTTTTATGGACTCAAATTGACATTGAGGAGGCTGAAGGATATCCTGAACAACTAAAAATAAATCCCTGAGCTCTCCCATCTCTCTTCCCCCAATTAAGACACCGCAATTAGGAGGAAATCAGGAGAATAATTTAACTCCAGGCTGGATAATTCTTTCCTTCCTTCAGTACTTAAAGCAGCGATAATCCCAAACATTCCTTAGGGTGAGGAGCAGTGGGCAGCAGCTCCCAGAGGGGAGATCTCTGGAATTCCATTTCCCAGTGATTTTTTTAAGGGATAAGAGAAGCCAATTTTGGAGGTTCTAAGGGAGGAATCTTTGGGATGAAAACCTTGGAATGGGAGGGGGGAGCATGCAATGAAGGTTGGGAAATTTGTTTCTGACAGGCAGAAATGGGGCTGGAGTTAAGAGAAGTTTTAGGAATACTTATGGTGCTTCTAAGAGAGAAATCTGTGGGATGAAAGGTTTGGGATGGGTGGGGGATGTAAATAAGGTCAGGAAATTTGGGTCCAAGAGAAGTGGAGCTGGAGTTAGAGAAGTTTTTGGGATACTCTTTGTGCTTCTGAGAGAAATCTTTGGGATGGGAGCGGGGGTGTAAGGAAATCAGGAAATTTAGATCCAAGAGGAGAAGTAGGACTGGAGTTAAGAGTTCTTGGGATCCTTTTTGTGCTTCTAAGGGAGAAATTTTGGGGATGAAAACCTTGGGATGGGAGAGGGGTGTAAGGAAGGCCGGAAAGTTTTGGGTCCAGCAGGAGAAGCGGGGCTGGAGCTGCATTCCAGCTCTGCTTCTGTGGCCTCACTGGAGGATCCCACGGGATTTGGGTGGCAGCAGAGCTGCTCCGCTTTTCCTCCCTGCTGCAAGCCCCACCTGGCTCAGGGATCTGGGGATAAACCCCTGTGGGATCCCTTCGGGCCGTGTCTGTGAGGGAATTTCGGAGTCCTCAGGGCGCGGCACAGCCCATGGCGGGTCCCAGAATCCCAGAATGCCTAGGCTGGAAGATTCCTCCAGGATCACGGAGTCCAGCCCAGCCCTAACACCCCAGCTAGACCAGGGCACCGAGTGCCACACCCAGGCTGTTTTTAAACACTCCCAGGGATGGTGACTGCACCTCCTCCCCAGGCACAGCGTTACCGAACTTTATTATTCTTGCTGTGAGAAGCTCCTTCCTGGTATCCAGCCTAAATTCCCCTGGGTGCAGCTCGAGCTGCGCCCTCTGGTTCTGTCGGTGCTGCCTGGAGCAGAGCCCGACCCCGCTGAGCACAGGCACCTCTCAGGGAGCTGCAGAGGGTGAGGAGGGCACCCCTGAGTCTCCTTTCCTCCAGGCTGAGCACCCCCAGCTCCCCCAGCCCTTCCTCCTTTGTGTTCCCAGCCCCTCTCCAGCCTCGCTGCCTCCTCTGGAGGTGCTCGAGCATCTCCAGGTCCTTCCTGAACTGAGGGGCCAGAACTGGACACAGCACTGGAGGTGTGGCCTCACCAGTGCCGAGTCCAGGGGGAAAATGACCCCTCTGGCCCTGCTGGCCACACCATTCCTGATCCAGGCCAGGAGCCATTGGCCTTTCTGGCCACCAGGGCTCACTGCTGGCTCACGTCCAGCCTGCTGTCCATCAGCACCGCCAGGTCCCTTTCCTGGGCACTGTCCAGCCCCACCGTGCCCAGCCTGGAGCGCTACAGGGGATTATTGTGGCCAAGATGCAGGACCCGGCGCTCGGACTCGTTAAAGCTCGTCCTATCGGGCTCTGCCCGTCCGTCCAGCATTACCCCGTGTGTGTTTTCTCCTCTCTCCCCTCTCCTCCCTGCTCCCCTCCAAGTGCCCAGCTCCCCCAGGTACCTGCGGATCCGGCAGCCCAACCTGGAAATCATCAACCTGGAGTGGGATCACCCTGAGCACCCCAACGGGATCATCACAGGATACACCCTCCGGTACCACCCCTGTACGTCCCACGCCTCCTTCCCGGTGATAAATCAGGAAATCCTTCCCTTCCTGCTTTTTGCCAGGGCAGGGAGATCCGTGAGAAACTGGAGACTTCCACGGCGGGACAAACGGGTGTTGGGAGGGGTCCCGGCCACCTGCAGGGGGGGTGGTGGGTGCTCAGCAGCTCCCCAGACTCTGGTTTTGAAAGGAAATTGGTTTTATCTCAGATTTAGGAAGATTTTAGGTGCAGCCTGAGGCATTTTTGTGCTCACCCAACACGAGCCGGATGAGGTGATACCCAGAGCCTGAATGACGCCGAGCCTCCTCTGCCCACCCGAAGGTCCCTGACCCTCCTCTGGCCACCTGAATGACCCCGAGCCTCCTCTGGCCACCTGAATGACCCCCCCCCGGCAGGTCCCCAGCCAGGTTGTCCCCAGGTGCCCCAAACTGGGTGTATTTAACAGCTCAGAGCCCCACAGTTACCCCACAGAGCCTCTCCGGGGTGAGGGGACAAGCTGGAGACATCTGCGCTTAATCAAGGAGGGAGTGGGTGCTCAGCAGCTCCTCAGAGTCAGTTTCTGAGGGAAAACCCACTGGATCTTGGATTTAGGAGGATTTTGGGTGCAGCCAGAGTCGGTTTTTGTGCTCACCCAAGCACCAGATTTATGAAGTAAATACCCCAGAGCCCGGGGCGAGAGTAGAGAGCACCTGAAGGTCCCCCCCAAGCCTTGGTTGCCACCAAGTGCCCCAACCCGGCCATGTTCCAGCTCTGAGCCCCACAGTGGCCCCACAGACCCTCCAGGGGGTGAGGGATGAGCTGGACACCCCAGGAATTCCTGGCCCAGGCTGAGCCCGGCCTGCCCCGCCTTCCCTCTGCAGTTAACGGGTCCCGGATGGGCCGGACGGTGGTGGAGAACCTGTCCCCCAACCAGACGAGGTTCACCCTGCAGAGGTCAGACCCCATCTCCCGCTACCGCTTCGTGCTCCGCGCCCGCACCCAGGTGGGAGAGGGAGAGGCCCTGGTGGAGGAGTCGCCGGCGCTGCTGGACGAAGGTAAGGGCAGCACCCGGCTCTGCCGAGGGGCCGGGGGGAACAGGATGTGTCAAACCCGAAATACGGCGTCGTGGCAGGCCGGGGAGCAGCCCCAAAATGGCACCGTGGCAGATGTGACAAACCCCAGAAATGTTATCGTGACAGGCCATGGAACAGCCCCAAAATGGCACCATGACAGGATGTGACAAACCCCAGAAATGTTATCGTGACAGGCCATGGAACAGCCCCAAAATGGCACCATGACAGGATATGACAAACCCCAGAAAAATGACACTGTGACAGGCCATGGCAAACCCCAAAATGTCACCATGGCAGGATGCGACAAACCCCAAAAATGCTACCGTGGCAGGCCATGGAACAGCCCAAAATGGCGTCATGACAGGATGTGACAAACCCCAGAAATGTTATCGTGACAGGCCATGGAACAGCCCCAAAATGTCACCGTGGCAGGATGTGACAAACCCCAAAGATGGCACAAAGACAGGCCACGACAAATCTCAGAAATGTCACTGGGACAGGCCATGGAACAGCCCAAAACTGGCATGGTGACAAGGTGTGACAGATTCCTGGTCTATCCCAGATTCCTGGTCTATCCTAGGCTCCTGGTTTATCCCAGATTCCCTTATTCCTGGTTTATCCCTGATTCCTGATTTATCCTAGGTTCATGGTTTATCCCAGATTCCTGATTTATCCCAGATTCCCTGACATGGTTTATCCCAGATTCCCTGGCATGGCTTATCCCAGATTCCTGGTTTATCCCAGACTCCCTGGCGTGGTTTATCCCAGATTCCTGGTCTATCCCCGATTCCTGGATCCCAGGAGCTGTCCCAGGTCGGGTTTAACCCCGTTTTCCCCCTCTCTCTCCGCTCTCCGGTGACTCCGAGTGTCCTGGCGGCGCGTTGGGGTCGTTTGATAAATTCCTGTGTTTTTCTCTCCCCTTTTTCTCTCCGTTTTCCCATTTTTCCCTCTCTCTCTCTCTCCCTCCCTGGCGCTGCCTCCGAAGCCACGCCAAGCCCAGGTACCGTACCCGGAGGTAACCGGCATGGGGGCACCGGAGCTTGCCAATTAAGCTGCCAATTAAAGCCGAAAAGTTCATTAAAACCCTTCCAATGGCCACGCCAATTGGGCATTTCAACCGCCTCAGGCACAGAGGGGACGGGGCGGCCCCACAGCGGGGCAGGCGAAGATTAAAAGGTCTCTAAGCCAGGCTTAAAAGGCTGGCTTTTCTCCAGAAATCTCATGGAAACCTAAACCAGCGTGGCCGTGGGCTGGGCCAGCCCAAAGGAGAGTCGAGTTCCCACTAAAATGGGGGTTTTTCCCCTATTAAAGTAGGATTTTTCCTCTATTAAAAAGGGTTTTTTTTTCCCCAATTAATGTGGGGTTTTATCCCTTATTAAAAAGGGTTTTTTTTCCCCTATTAAAGTGGGTATTTTTACCTATAAAAAAGGGGGTTTTTACCCTGTTAACGTGGCGTTATTTCCTTATTAAAGGGTTTTCTTCCCCTATTAAAGTGGGGTTTTATCCCTTATTAAAAAGGGTTTTTTTTCCCCTATTAAAGTGGGTATTTTTACCTATTAAAAAGGGGTTTTTTACCCTGTTAATGTGGGGTTATTTCCTTATTAAAGTGGCTTTTTTTCCCCTATTAAAGTGGGGTTTTATCCCTTATTAAATAGGGTTTTTTTCCCTAATAAACTGGATATTTTTACCTATTAAAAAGGGGAGGGTTCCCTGTTAAAGAGTTTTTTTCCCTATTAAAATGAGTTTCTTCCCCTATTAAAGTGGGGTTTTCTCCCCTATTAAAATGGGAATTTCACCTATTAAAGAGGAGATTTTTCCCTACTAAAGAGGTTTTTTTCCCCTATTAAAATGAGCATTTTTACCTATTAAAGAGGAGATTTTTCCCTACTAAAGAGGTTTTTTTCCCCTATTAAAATGGGCATTTTTACCTATTAAAGAGGAGATTTTTCCCTACTAAAGAGGTTTTTTTTCCTTATTAAAAAAAGCGGGCTTTTCCCTATTAAAGAGGGGGTTTCTCCCTACTAAAGAGCTATTTTTCCTTATTAAAAAAGGGTTTGGTTTCTTCCCCTATAAAATAATTTTTTCCCTATAAAATAATTTTTTCCCCTATAAAATAACTTTTTTCCCTATAAAATAATTTTTTCCCCTAAAAAATAACTTTTCCCCCTATAAAATAACTTTTTCCCCTATAAAATAACTTTTTCCCCTATAAAAGAGCTTTTCCCCCTTTCACAGAGGGTTTTAACCCCAGCTCTGCACGAACCCCTCTCCCTTTTTAACCCTCGCCATCCCCACCCCACAAAACAGAACATTTTGGGGGTGCTCCGGGGGATCCCAGCACCTGTGGGATGGCGATTTGGGATTTTATTTTTATTTTTTATTTGGGTATTTTTCCCCGTAGCTCCCCCAGGGCTTTTATCCAGGAGGTTCCTCCCATTCCCGGTGTCCATTGGAAGGGTTCAGCGGGAATTTGAGCTGCGCATGTTCTGCATGGAGCCTTCTGCTGGCTTTGCCCTCCTCGCTGGTCCCAAACCGTGGGAGCAGGGAGAGCCCTTTTCCAGCACCGGGGACAGCTCCTCCTCCTGCCGCTTCCCGGGAAAAGCCGAGCGCGGGCATCCCGACGCAATTCCAGGTCGCCCGGGGAAGGATTCCCACCTCTCACACACCTGGGAAATTCCGGTTTTCCCACCCCCGAAACGCATTTCCCACATTCCAAGAAGCGGCAGCGCCTTTTCCCAGCTCAGGAATGCGGGAATGGACAAGCAGGGGGTGCAGGAAGCCCGGAACTCATCCCAAAAAAAGCTTTTTGGGAGCAGCAGCAGCTCCCAATTCCCCGTTCCCAAGGGCTCTCAGCAGGTCCTGCTTTGCCTCTGCACATTCCAAACAAGAGCAGCTTCCCAGGGAAGGTTTTCCCGAGGGATTCAAGTGCAGGAGTCGCTTTCCTGCCTCGTGGACGTTCCTTTTCCTTGGATTTTGTCACATTATTTTGCTTTTTATTCCCCCTTTCCTGGACAATCTTTGTCCTTCCTGCCTTTTTCTCTTCATCCATCTTTCCAAGAAAAAAAAAAAAAAAAAAAAAAAGAGGAATAACAGATTGGTCAGGTTAAGTGGTGGGGACCTGAAAATGCACTTTAAAATCCTGGAAATGCACATAAAAATCCCGAAGAATAACATAAAAATCCTAGAAATTAACATGAAATCCCTGAAAAATAATATAAAAAATCCTGGAAATGAACATAAAGTCCCTGGAAATGCACATTTAAAACCTTGGGATCAGGTCTGCCCTCTCCTCCAGCTCCTTCTCTACCCAGGGTTTGGCTCATCCACCAGAATCCGGATTTTCTTTGTGTATCAGGATCACCTCAAGTCCTTTTCTGCTTCCAGAGGGTCTTGCTGAACTCTGGGATCACAGCCTGACCTCTTCACCCTCCCAGCACCGAATCATTCCCAGCTTCATTCCTTGTCCCGCTGGAATTATCTGTGATTTCAGGGATAATCCCCCAATAATCCCGAGCCCATCCCTCCTTTTTCCCCTTTCCAAAAGGAGAAACAGAACTTTGGGAAGGGCTGAGAGTCGGGAAGTGGAGCTGGAGGTCGGGAATTGCTGCCTCATCTTCCTCCCCATTCCAGGCTCCAGGATAGGACTCCGGGCACGGAAAATTCCCTCTCCCATCCCAGCCCCGCTCCGGGGCTGGATCTCTTTTCTCCTTCGGCCTCCTCGGCTTCCAGAGGATTTTTCTCTTCCCAACAAATCCTAGGAAACGCTCCCTGGCCTTTCCCATCTCTGCCGGCTGACCCAGACCGGGTGGATTTTTACGGAATTTGTCCTGAATTGCAGGAAAATTGTCCTTGGCGCTGACAGGGGATGGAAAGGTTCCTTTTCCAGGGAAAACCTGACACAGGCGGGGTCAGGGCCAGGAGGAACCACAGCAGGTGATGGAATCGAAGTGAAGTGCCGGGATTTTCCCTCAGGAAAGGCTTCACCTTTCCTAAGCCGGGCTTTGGACAACAGGAGAGGAGATTTGGGGAAAAGAGATTTAAAAATGGGCTTTTATTTATGCTCGGAACGAGAAAAGAAATCCCAAACTGGATTTTTGCTTTTCCATCCTTATGGGAAAAACTTCATCAGGGACCATAAAGAAATCGGGTTTAGACTCGGAGGGAAAATCCTGACTTTTTTCTGTCGAATTTGAGGAGGAAAATCCCATTTTTCATTTTAGAAGCAGAAGGAATCGCTGAGCCCTCTCTTCCTACTCCATCACCCCTTTCTCTTCTCCAGTTTCTTCCCTTTCCACATTGGATTTTCAGCATTTCACAGCCAAGGATTCCCAATCCCATTCTGTTGGCAAAAACCGGGAGAATTAAAAATAAATCTCCCCCAGTGTCCTCGGCCCAGCCATCAAAAATCATGAAAAATTCATCCCAATTTCTCCAAGCCTCATTATTTTGTAGACACACCCCAGGGAAAGCTGTTGCCACAGCCCAACAACGCATTAAAAGCACCTTTAAATAATTAAAAAGCAGCAGAGATTGGGATTGTTTCCTGGATTTGGGGAAAAAAAAAAAAAAAAAGCCTATTTTCATTGAATTATCCTACTCCGAGCAGGATTTGTGTCTTTTCCTTAGAGCTTCCCTTAAAAGAATCCCATTTTTCTTTTAGGAGTCTCCCTCTCTGGGATTTTTTTTTTCACCCCAAACTGAGCTTCAAACAGGTTTTTGTGGAAGGTTTGGAGTCTTTTTTTTTTTTACTGCTCCACCCCCGGCTGGGGAGGCAGCGAAGAGCTCAGCGTCTCTCATTAGTGAAATTATTAATTGCCGCATCCTCAACCCATCATCTTCCCCCGTTCCCTCCCTGAGAGGGAATAATGGATCCTGGAGACGGAAAAAGCCTTGAGAGGGAGGCAATTAAAGAGCTGAGAGCTCGTTTGGCTCTTTCCAGGAAGATGGGCTCGGCTTAAATGGGATAAAGAGCTGGGAATTGCTGCTGGTGGTTTTTACTCCGAATTTCCCGGGTGATTTCTTCCCGCTTTGAGAAATTCCCAGCTGCCGCCCCGCCCTGGGATGGGGAGAGCTGCTGCTCTCTTTCGGAAAAGGGGGATTTTCCCCCCACATCCCAAAAATTCCAGGAATTCCCGGGAATGCC
Source organism: Tichodroma muraria (assembly GCA_013390105.1). Taxonomy (NCBI): domain Eukaryota; kingdom Metazoa; phylum Chordata; class Aves; order Passeriformes; family Sittidae; genus Tichodroma; species Tichodroma muraria. The sequence continues at coordinate 62,847 of WAAG01076107.1, read as the reverse complement.
GTGGCTGGAGCCTCGCGGCCGTTTTTAGGAGGATGGATGGGATTTCCGGGCCTCCCAAAGGTCTGGGAATGCCGGCCGGGATCTCCTACCTCCCCTTGGGATCTTTGTCACTCCTGGTGGCAGCGAGAGGGGACCCCGGGAAGGGACCCTCGGATCCCTGAGATGCCTTTTCTTCGGGGGATATCGGATCCCTGAAATCCCCCTTGATCCCTGAAATCCCTGGGATCCTTGTGATCCCTGAGATCGCTCTGATCCCTGAGATCTCTTCTCTTTGGGGGATATCAGATCCCCGGAATTCCTGAAATTCACCTTGATCCCTGAGATCCCTCTGGTGCCTGATATCCCTTTTCTTTGGGGGATATTGGATCCCTGTGATCCTTGTGATCCCCGGGATCCCTGAGGTCATTCTAGTCCCCGAGATCCCTTTTCTTTGGGGGATATCAGATCCCCGGGATCCCTGAAATTCCCTTTGATCCCCAAAATTCCCAGGATCTCTGTGATCCCTGAGATCCCTGAGATGCCTTTTATTTGGGGGATATTGGATCCCTGAGATCCCTGAAATCCCCCTTGATCCCTGAAGTTCCCAGAATCCATGAGATCCCTGAGATGCCTTTTCTTTGGGGGATATCGGATTCCCAGGATCCCTGAAATCCCCTTGATCCCTGCGATCCCTGAGATGCCTTTTCTTTGGGGGATATTGGATCCCTGCGATCCCTGGAATCCCCCTTGACCCCTGAGATCCCCCCAGCCCTCGTTCGGGGATGGATTTCTGGATTTCAACGCCCAGCCCGATCCCCAGATCCCTCGATCCTCCCCGATCCCCAGCCGGGCTCTCCTCCCGCCTCCCTTTCAGGTTTAAACCCGAACGAGGCCACGGCTCCGCATCCCGGGGCCGTTTAGGATCAAATCCCACCGGTCCCTCTCCGCGGGAGCCGCGTTCCCATCCTCCCTTCCCCTCCCGAGTTTTCCAGCTCACCCCGTCCCCCTCTTCACCCGTCCCTGCCCCTGCCAGGACGATTTCCAGCCCCGCCATCCCCTCCTGGATCTCTCCCTGGAGCCAGCCCGAGTTATCCTGATGGGAAGTGACGGCTCCGCTCCCGGGGATCGCCTCCCCCAGAGCCAGGGAAGTGGGGCAGGGAGGGCAGATCCCCCCCTGGAATCGCTGGCGGCTCATCCCGGTGCTCCAGGCGGGGCAGAATCCCGGAGGATTTGGGCTCGTGAGGGATGCTCGGAGATGAGAATACATCAGGAATAGCGGGGCTGGGATTTAGCCCGGATAATCTCTTCCCATCCCAAATCGGGACGAGCATTAAAGCTGAATTTCTGCCGCTCCCGGCAGAGCCCCGGTGGAAGCTGGAAAGCCGTGCCAGGTTTTCCGCCGGCTCCCGCCTTCCCCAAAGTCACTCTGTGCCTTTTGAGGGCTCGTTTTCCTCCGGGGGGAGCCGGGATTCCCGTGGGAATGCCGAGCCTGCATTAGCTGATCACCGATCAGCCTCCGGCGCGGCTCCATCCCGTTAATGGGGACATTAACCCGGCGACACCAATCTCTTAACCCCAAAAACCCGCCAGGAGATGGATGGGGACAAATCCCAGCGCAGGAAAAGCTTTTAGCGGCCTCGGGACCCCGCCAAGTCCTTGGGAACGAACCCAGAAGGGCAAAACGCGAAAATCCCTTTTTGGTTTTGGCTCACCACGAGCACGCGAGGGCAAAGCCGAGCCTTTGGATGTGTCCCCTCCCTGTCACCTCCCCCGGCCCGGGCCGGACCCTCGGGCTGGGGCAGGCACGGGCTGTGCGCGGGGGGCTCCGGGCCGGGGTGCATGAGAGCGGGATGCTGTGGGGCCAGCGCGGAGGGCACCGGGAGGGGGTTTGGGGGGGCTGCGGCTGTCCCTGGGACTGGGACGGGTTTTTTGGGGTGGCTGTGGCTGTGGCTGTCCCTGGGCCGGGGTTTTTGAGGTGGCTGTGGCTGCCCCTGTGCCCGGGATGGGATTCTTTTGGGGTGGCTGTGGCCGTCCCTGGGGCCAGATGGAGGTTTTGGGGTGGCGGTGGCTGCCCCTGGGGGACTTTTGAGGAACCGGGGGTGCTCTGGGGGCATTCCCAACGCTGGCCTGGAGTTCTGGGGAGACTGTGGCTGCTCTGGGGGCACTTTCAGGAACTGGGGGTGCTCTTGGGGCACCCCTGGGGCTGGGCTGGAGCTTTTGAATATCTTGGGGTGCTCTTGGGGCACCCCAGGGGCTGGGCTGGAGTTCTCAAATATCTTGGGGTGCTCTTGGGGCACCCCTGGGGCTGGGCTGGAGTTTTTGAGTACCTGGGGGTGCTCTGGGGTCCCCCCTGACCTGGGCCGGTGCTTTCAGCTGTGCTCTAACTCTAATTCTGCATCTCAGGCAGACTGAGTGAGCTCCTGCTCCTCTCTGCCTCTGGATGCTGAATTTCAGGGCTTGGCTCTCCTTGGGGACGGGCTGGGCGGGAAAGAAAAGCCTGCCTTGGTCCTAGGACTGGTTTTAAAGTGCTTCCCTAGAGCTGTTGTGGTTTGGGGGCGATATTTATAAAATCTGGCTTCCCTCGCCCATCAGAGGGATTTGGAATCCCGAGAGCCGCAGGAATAACGATGATAAATATAATTTAACCTGGGCGCCCCGGGGTGAGTCCCCTCGGAGTCACCTTTGGTATTTGGAGCAGAATTCCAGCTGCGTTTTGTGCTGGAAGGTTCCAGCCCCAGCCAGTGCCCCCCTCCCTCCCTGTGAGACCCTCACCCCACTCAGGGTGGGTTAAAGGACACGTTTCCCCCTTTCCTTGGAGCGCTTTCTCTCTTTTCCTTGGAATCTCAGCCCAAGTGAGACAATTAACAAACGAATAGCTCCCAATTTTCCCTCTGGACAGCTCGAGGTGTTCCGAGCCCTCATTTAAATGTAAATTGGGAGGGGCAGCGCTGCCCCAGCTCCATCCCTCCCTCCCCCGCCAGTTAAACCCCCCTCGGCGTCAAAGCTTCTCCTTCTCCAGGCTGGAAAAAGCTGGGAAACTGCGGGCTGAGCTGGCAGCTCAAAAAGAACCGCTGGAGGTGCAGTCCAGGGGCAGCTGGATTAACGGAATTGCGCCTCTCCCGACAAATGGGATTAGTGCCTTTTCCTCGAACTAAATCCCATTTCCTGAGATGCGGTGGGACAATGGGATGAGGACAAACCCGTGTGTCCCCTCAGCTGCGTTTTTCCAGGCTGTCCGCGGTGGTTTATCCCGGAGGGTGATGGGCAGGGAGAAGGCAGAGGACAAGCAGCTTGTTCAGGCCAGGGATTGGGATAGGGACTGGGATTGGGATCGAGCTGGGGGAGCAGGAGCAGCCCCAGCACCTCCCCCAGCCCCTGGGATGGGCTCAGGGGGACAGGGGTAGGAAAAGGGCCAGGCATTCCCAGTGGGATTTGCTCCAGCCCCTGGGATGGGCTCAGGCCATCCCTGCACAGGGACAGCAGCAGGAAAAAGGGGTTCAGCCTCATATTCCCAATGGGATTTGCTCCAGCTCCTGGGATAGGCTCAGGCCATCCCTGCATGGGGATAGGGGTAGGAAAAGGGGCTCAGCCTGGCATTCCCGATGGGATTTGCTCCTGCACCTCTCCCAGCCCCTGCAATGGGCTCAGGCCACCCCTGCATGGGGCCAGGGGCAGGAAAAAGGGATTCAGCCGTGTGTTTCCAGTGGGATTTGCTCCTGCACCTCTCCCAGCCCCTGCAATGGGCTCAGGCCACCCCTGCATGGGGCCAGGGGCAGGAAAAGGGCTCCAGCCGTGCATTCCCAGCGGGATTTGCTCCGTGCCGTGCCGCTCCGGGGAGGGCAGCGCCCGGGGGACGCCACCTCGGATGCAAAGCCGGTGTTTCCCTCTCCCAGAGGCAACTGGGCCGCCTCCAACCGCGGTGGAGGAAACCAGTCCTGAAACCAGTCCTGAAACCAGTCCTGAAACCAGTCCTACAATCAGTCCTACAGTCAGTCCTACAGTCAGTCCTACAGTCAGTCCTACAACCACCCCAACCACCACCGACACCACCACGACCACCACCGCCACCGCCGCCGCCTCCAGCACCGCCGCCAGCACCGCCGCCAGCACCAGCGCCGCTGCCGAGAGGGCTCCGGCAGCCACCACCAGGCACGAGTTGGGTACTGAGCTTTCCTTCTCCTCTAACCCCTCTCTAACCCGACTGCGACCCTTCCCCTCCTCGATTCTTTGGGATACCGGGAAAATCGGAGCCATCCCATGCTCCGGGATGGGAATCAGGGCGTGCAAGAGGGGGTTTGGAGGGTTCTGCACCACCAGGGAATAACCCGGCCCCGCTGGGGGTGTGGGAAGAGGTGGAAAACCCTGCAGATTGCCCCCAAAGTGTTATCTGGAGTTTAGAGCTGTCGAAAACGGGTTCTGGTGCTCCTGCAGGAGATGTCAGCACGGATTTAGCACCTCAGCTGTTAGCAAGGAGACCTGTCAGGATTTATCCGAGTCCTTGGGTTTATCCCGCTGCTCCCTGCGCTGCCGGAGCCCCCGGGAACGCCGGGGAAGGGTGGGAGTTCCAGCACCGTCCCCGTGCCGGGCGTTTGCCATGTCAGGGGGAACTTCTCGTACCATCAGGCGAATCAGATTCGGCTCTGGCGGGGAAATCTTCCCTCCTGGAATCCTCCCTCCTGTGTTTGAGGGAGAAATCTGGAAGGATCTATCTGGGTTTGAAACACCAGGATAACGGGATTTACGGTTTATAAATCATTAGGATTGTTCAAAGAGAAATCAAGCAAAAAGGGAGTGAAATCAGGGTTGGAAACTTGGATGGGGTTTGGAGGAGCCTGGGATAGTGGAAAATGTGGGATGGGGGTGGAATGGGGTGAGTTTTAGGGCCCCTTCCTGCTCAAACCAGTCTGGGATGATTCCATGACTTAGCTCAAAGGCGTTTCTCTGTATTTTTGCGTAAGATCAGTTTAAAATGCTTTAAACCCACCAAAACTTTCTGCAGGGGGGATCTGCCCCCACCTGACACCCCAGGCTTGGTGGCGAAGCGCGATCGCCCTCACAGCAGTCATTAATCCGTGGAAAAACGCTGCTAATTAGAAGTGGGGAATTAAGCATGAGGCACGGAGCAGGGAAAGGGGGCAGGAGGAAACAGGGAACCTCCGGAGTCCCCACCCAGCCCAGGTTGGGATATAAGGGATTCCAGGGCACCTCACAATGCCAGGTCCTTGCAGTGCCCTAAAAACCCCAAAACTGGCTTTTCCCAAGGGATTGCGGCAGTCGATCCCAGATTTTGTGACATCAAAATGTTGAAATACCTCGAGGAAAAACGACAATGAAGCCCCAAGGTGTGGCTTCTCTGCTGTCCCTCAAAATCCCACTGAAGTGCGGGATCGGCTCCCGCTCCTGTAGGAGCAGGACTCATCCCAAGCAACGTCGAGATCCCTTAACTTCAGCCTCACATGCGAGTGACCTCATTGTCCCAGCGGAGTGACAATTCCCTGCCACTCCCGGCACTGGATCCGTGCTCACCCATGCAGGAATTCCGGGATGAGGTTTCCCCGCTGGCCCAGATCCTCGGGGATGTGTCCTGGAAGAATCCCAGGATGAGCCGCGTTCCGTTGGATTTAAACAGCAGCAAAAATCTCTAAAAATGTTGGGAATCTTGGGAAGAATCTATCCAGCCTTAGGCTGAGCTTAATTCATGCTTAGGTTGAGACCAAAATGTTTGCTCCAGGTTTTTGTAATGATTTTGTGAGGATTTTGTGAAGTTTTTGTGAGGTTTTGTGAGGATTTTGTAAAGTTTTTAGAAGCTTTTTGAGGTTTCTGTAAGGTTTCTTTCAAGACTGTGTGAGGATTTTGTGACATTTCTGTAGGGTGTTTGTAAGGATTTTAAAGGTGTTTATGAGGTTTTTTATGAGGTTTATGTGTTTTTATGAGGTTTTATAATGGTTCTGTAAGGTCTTTTTTAAGGTTTTTGTAAGGATTTTGTGACATTTTTCTAAGGTGTTTGTAAGGTTTTTTAAAGGTTTTTATGAGGATTTTGTGATGCTTCTGCGGTTTTATGAGCTTTTAAAAGGTTTTTGTACCTTTTCCTATGTTTTTTTCTGAGGTTTTGTAAGGTTTTTATCAGGTTTTGCAGGGCTTCTCTCAGGTTTTTATAAGGTTTATGTGTTTTTATGAAGTTTTATAATAGTTTTGTAAGGTCTTTTTTTGAGGATTTTGTAAGGATTTGTGAGGCTTTCATAAGGATTTTGTGACACTTTTTGGAGGTGTTTGTAAGGTTTCTTAAAGGTTTTTACGAGGTTTTTGTACCTTTTCTTATGGATTATTTTAGGTTTTGCAAGGTTTTTATCAGGTTTTGCAAGGTTTTAAATCAGGTTTTGTCATGTTTTTAATCAGGTTTTGTAAGGTTTTTAGTCAGGTTTTGTAAGGTTTTTTAATCAGGTTTTGTAAGGTTTTTAATCAGGTTTTGTAAGGTTTTTAATCAGGTTTTGTAGGGTTTTTAATCAGGTTTTGTAAGGTTTTTATCAGGTTTTGTATCGTTTTTTATCAGGTTTTGCAGGGCTTCCCTCAGGTTTTTTGAGATTTTCGCGAGCTTTGCGCTCTGAGCCGGGCCTAACCCCGCTAAGCACTAACTCGTGTTCTAACCTGTCCCCCAGCCGCCAATGGATCGTCCATATGGGACATCAGAGCCATGGCAAACAGTAACTGGGCAAACATCACCTGGAGCCACAATTTCTCGGCAGGAACTGACTTTGTGGTTAAGTATATCACCAGTAAGCATCAGATCGCGTGGGGACTCTATGGGGTGGCGCTGCCCTTAGAGATCCTGCCAGCTCCCGCCCTTCCCTTGGATTTAATTCCATGGTTCCGTGGCCAGCTGGAAAAACCGGGAGGGGAAGCCATCGTGGCTGCGGTGGTGGGGGTAGATCGGAGGTGGCTCTCGACGGGGTTCCCTCTCCGTGCGCCGACGGGGTTTGATGATCTTTGGGAACGTCGAGCTGTGGTCGGTGGGAAGAGGCGGAAAACAGAGAGGAAAATGAAATTGATGGGAATTGGAAGATGGGATTCCTGAACCTTGGAGTTGGCAGAATCCTCTAAGATCCCAAACCTCCCACTCGGTGTTTCTTAGTGTTGTACGGCTCCGTCCTGGGCTGGGAGCAGAGCCGGGATCTCCGGGTTTGGTGCCGGTTTAGGGAGAGGTTTTTGTGCTGTTGGTTGGTTTGGGGTTGCTGGAGAGGCAGTGCCGGCTGCTGCTCATCCCTGGGTTCATTTCCCAGCCCTCACATCCGCTGCCCCGCTGCTCTGGGATCCCTGGAACTGGGATTCCCAGCAGGAAACCCCTCCCGGCCATTCCAGCTTCCCTTAGGAGATGACCTTGAATTGTCCTTGAAACGATTTCCTGTGCGAAATCAGTGCCTGGTCTCCGAAATTCCCATATTTCAGGATATGCCTGAGCTTGCCAGGCCCTAAATCCCAAACATCCCAGCTCCCAAGCCACCCCTGTTTTTTCCCAGTCACAGGGAAGCACAAGAAACAAGCCCAGGTGCTGAGCCCATGCGGCAGCATCAATCCCTTGGCATTCCCTCTCCAGGATCTGGCTGAGGGAGGAAATCTTGGAGATTTCAGCCCTTCCTGGACAGCCGTGGTTGTCCACCCCTCTTTGGTGGCATTTGAAGGAACGAAAGCCAAAATTCTCGGTGGGTAACGACCCCAGCAGCTCCTTGTCCCCGGAGTAGTGATCCCAAAGCAGCAGCTCCTTGGCTTGGGAAAAGATCCCAAAGCAGCAGCTCCTTGTCCCCGGAGTAGTGATCCCAAAGCAGCAGCTCCTTGGCTTGGGAAAAGATCCCAAAGCAGCAGCTCCTTGTCCCCGGGGTAGTGATCCCAAAGCAGCAGCTCCTTATCCCCAGGGCAGTGACTCCAAACCGGTGGCTCCTGGTCTCAGTACCGACCCCAAACCAGCGGCTCCTTGGCTCAGGAAATGATCCCAAACCAGCAGCTCCTTGTCCCCGGAGCCGCATTATTCCCACTCAGTCCCCAGGGATATCACAGCGCCTGGCCTGCGGTATCACGACCCCAAACCAGCGGCTCCTTGGCTCAGGAAATGATCTCAAACCAGCGGCTCCTTGGCTCAGGAAATGATCCCAAACCAGCGGCTCCTTGGCTCAGGAAATGATCTCAAACCAGCGGCTCCTTGGCTCAGGAAATGATCCCAAACCAGCGCTCCCTGCCCCGGGAGCAGCGTCGTTCCCGGCCGGCCCGCAGGGCCAGCCCCGCGCCTGCGCCGCGGTGTCCCCGGTGTCCCCACGGGGTGTCCGGGCGGGGTTTGATGTGCGGTTTCTGTTCCCCAGGTAACAAGACAGAGAAATCAATCCCCGTTAAGGCTCAGGGCCCGTCCTCGGTGCAGCTGGCGGATCTGACGCCGGGGATGATGTACAAGCTGTGGGTGTTCCCCATATGGTCCCACCCCAGCGAGCACTCGTACATTACCTTTACCACCAGCTCAGGTGAGACAGGCGTCGGCCGCGTGTCCCCAGAGTGTCCCCAGAGCGTCCCTGGCATGGCCCCGGCATGGCCCCGGCATGGCCCAGCCGTCCTCATGGTGCTTTGGCCATGGCTGCATGGAAATCCCTCATCCCACCGCCCTCCACTCTCGGCATCTGTCAGCCCAGGGTTGCTCGGCGTTGCACGGAGGAGGAGAACCCTGGGAAGGGATGGGGATCCCTTTGGATGGGGATCCCTTTGGATGGGGATCCCTCATGATGGGGATTCCTCGGGATGGGGATCTCCTGTGATGAGGATCCCTTGTGATGGGGATCTCTTTGGATGGGGATCCCTTTTGCTATGGATCCCTCGGAATTGGGATCCCTTGGGATGGGGATCCCTTAGAATGGGAATCCCTCAGAATGGAGATCCCTTTGGATGGGGATCCCTGGTGATAAGGATCCCTTGTGATGAGGATCCCTTTTGATAGGGATCCCTCAGAATTGGGGTCTCTTTGGATGGGGATCCCTGGGGATGGGGATCCCTAGGGATGAAGGAAAGGGAGGAGAGCGTGTCCCTATTGTCACGGCCTCTTTGTGCACGTTGGGACTCCGGGGGACAATGAGACGTCGCTGGCGGGATGCAGGGCTGGGAGTGGCAACGCGCTGTTGGCACACGAGTATCCCTAGGGATTTCCATATTCCTGGGATGTTTCCTCCGGCACTTGGAGTGGATTTTTCCTGGCTTCCGTGTGGAATCCACATCTTGTATCCGTGTGGTTTCCACATCTTCCTCCTTGTGGATTCCCCCATTTCCCACCCGGCTCCAGGCGCTCCCTACTTTTCCCACAGGAGCTTTATCCATTTGTGAAACTCCGCCGTTCCCTCCCGACGATTCCCTGTAAATCCAAACAGCCCTAAATCCCTTCGTATCCACCCGGGCTTTCTCCATAGGGATCTGTGCACGGCTCCTGTCAATTCCACCCTGCTGGAATTCCACGGAGCAGGAAATACTGGAGTAGCCTCCCTGCCCATGTCCAGGATTACACATCCCATTGTCCAGGATTGGATGTCCCCAGGTAGAGGTGGGGATTTCCAAGGAATTAAAATGGTTTTGCTCGGGCATGGGAAGTTCTGGTAATTTCCAGGCTCTGCCAGGAATAGCAAAAGGAAAATGGGAATCCCTGGGAGAGAGAGCTGCGGGAATCGGGGAGCAGAGCTCCCCACACACCCCGCACGCGTCCGAAATTATCAGAAAATCTGGAATATCGCCGGGTAATTCCCAGGCAGGGACCGATGGCGGCTGCTGGCGTTCTGTGGAATTACCACTGGGAAAACCTTTGCCCATCACTGAGTCCCGCCGTTCCCTGGCGCTGCCAAGGCCACCACGTGCCCAGGTGCCACATCCAGGTGGTGCCGGAGGGTCCAGCCCTGCTCAGCGCTGGCAAAGCCCCAGCTAGGGCTGCCCTCGGCTCCGGCCCCAGCCTGCTCCAGGACTGAGCGAACCCATGGCACGGCAGCCCCTGGAATATTCTGATCCCGTTAGAGCTGATTTTGAACCCAGACCCCTCCCAGCACAGCCCCAGAGTTGTGTTAAATTCCCAATTTTGTTTCTGTTTCCATATCTTTCCCCGAGTCTGAAATCTCCGTCAGCTCCCACCCTACCATGGGAGATATCCCTGTGGATAATGATTTTATCCCTCTGAACAACTGTTTCATCACTCTGGAAAAACATTCCCAACCTGGACCCGCCTCTTTCCCTTCCTTCCCTGCTTTTCCCCCACTTTGGGATCCGTGGGGTGATGGAGGGGACAACAAGGGGCCGGGAATCATTAAAAAAAAAAAAAAATCAGGGAAAAAAAAGCACAATATCCTTGGCTGATTCCTGCTGGGAAGACTCTGCATATATTTTCCATAATTGAGAGGTTCCTACTGATATTTTCATGGAGAATAAGGGATGGAGCCACCTTTATCCCCAGGACTGAGGCTGGTGCTGACCTGAGCTCTGTGGGATGCACGGAGCTGTCGCCTTCCCTGCAGGAATAAATGCTCCACATCCATTTCTCTCCTGGCTGGATGCTGCTGACACAAGTGCCGGGCCCCCGCTGACAATCCCATGGCATCGGGAATGCTTTGGATAAAAAGGAACTGAGCAGTTTTGGGGGTTTTGGGGTTTTTTTTTAGTATCTTGTAAATCGTTGTTCTAAAGGTTTCTTCAGGCTGGGGGCAGATAAATAAGAAATGTTCCCCTGCAGGAGGCTGGGTTCTGATTTTGCTCCTGATTAACTGGCAGCTCATTAAGCCGACAAAATTCCTCCCAGGAGCAAAGGGCACTTGGAAATGACAAAAATAGCGGAGTAGAAGGAGGGCTGCTAGAATTTTAAATAAATAAATGGGTTTCTCAACTTGTCCAAACACTGGGAAGACTGTCCAGGGAAGGGAGCGGAGCTGGGGAAGGGTCTGGACAGTCCTGAGGGAGCTGGGAAGGGTCTGGAGAGTCCTGAGGGAGTTGGGAAGGGTCTGGAGGATCCTGAGGGAGCTGGGAAGGGTCTGGAGAGTCCTGAGGGAATTGGGAAGGGTCTGGAGGATCCTGAGGGAGCTGGGAAGGGGCTCAGCCTGGAGAAAAGGAGGCTCAGGGGGAATTTCTGGCTCTGCACAACTCCCTGACAGGAGGGGGCAGCCGGGGGGGATTTGGGATCTCATCCCGGGGAACAGGGACAGGAGGAGAGGGAACGGCCTCAGGCTGGGCCAGGGGAGGCTCAGGGGGGAGAGCAGCAGGAATTCCCTCACGGGAAGGGCGGCCAGGCCTTGGAAGTGCCCGGGGAGTTTTGGAGTGCCCATCCCTGGAGCTGGCACTGAGTGCTCCGGGCGGGGATCAGGCACAGCTCGGCCTCGATGATCCCAGAGGGATTTTCCATTCTCAGCGATCCTGGGATTCTGGGAATCCCAAATCCCAACGATCTCTTTTGCAACCCACGACGAAAACTCGGTGGAGCTGAGCTCTGCTCGTGGCACGTCAAGGATGACTCTCAGCTGATTTTCTGCCACGAAATTATCATTAGCTATTTTTTTAAAGGGCTCTGCAGCTGCAATTCCAATCAGGACCTGTCAGATCCTGCAGCTGCTTTCCCGTTTTCCCTTGAGGTTGGCCTCACCTTAAAGCAAATCACAAAATCCCCTGGGACAGCCACGGGCTTCAGACCTTCCTGACAGTCACTCGTTTACTCCAAATCCACCTTCGCAGGGACTTTGGTCTGGTCCTCAAGGGTTGCTATTTTGGGAAGAGTGGGTTTATTCCCCCTTTTTTGGGAAGGATGGGAATTTTCCCCTTACCTACAGGCAGTGCCCCCATCCTCCTGTGAGATCTCCTGGGAACTCAGGGTTTAAAATCCTCCCTCCTTTCCAAACCCAGCTCCAACCCCCATCCCACCTCTCAGGCTTCCCTGGGATTTCATGTTTTGAAGACCTCCTTGTTTCTCCCTGGAAAAATCCCATCCAGTTGCTGTTCATGGAATTTTTCTGTTTCTGAGCTTTCCAGCAAATCTTCCTTCCCCTTCCCCTCCCGAGCACTCGGATAATTGAATCCATTTCTTTGGCATCATCTCATTCTCTCCATCTAAAAGCGCATCCTCGAGGACTCTGGAGCTCCAGCTGGGATCAAGGAAATGTGGGATTTGGCAGCGTTGGAGCCGAAGGAAACATCAAACAGCTCCTTCCCCTCTTGGTGCTGCCCAAAATCCACAAAACATTCCGGGTTCAGCGTCACTCCTTGCCCGGATTCTCCTCCGTGTCATTCTCCTCTTTAATCCAAATTTCCTTGTCATGGTTCACCTGCAATTCCCTGGATTTCATCCCGAGGAGAGTGTTTCTTCCCTTGGGCTCAATTCCAATGGAATAAGCACAGTTTGATCCCTGAGGTTTTGTGGGTTGGGAATTTTTGCCCATCCAACCCATTTTTCCCCTCGCTGCCTCTCTTCCAAGATCCTTTCTCTCCAAGGGAGGGCTGTTCCCGGCTTTCTTTATCCATCCAGATTTTTGGGATGCTCCTGTCTCTCTCTTTCCCGTCTCCATTCCCAATCCCATCCCAATCACCCTGGTTCTCCCACATTCCCACTGGGAATGCCTCAGTTTTCCCTCAGCTTGGATAAATCCAGCCTCACCGCTGTGCTGAAGGTTATTTTCTCCTCTGCCTCGCTGAATTCCAAGGAGAGGCTGGAAAAGGCAGCCTTGGAGCTATTTTTAGGCCATGGATTTGTCTGTCTGACTGTGTGGGAGAGCTGCGAACCGGGAGTCGGGGAATGGCAGGGAGGGCACGGGAGCTGGAGGATGGGAATGAATCTTGGAATAAATCCTACAACCAGGCAGGAGCCTTGGGAAGGCGCTGGAAGCAGGAATTTGCTCCAGGAGAAAACACTTGGAGCTATCAGACCCCTCTACGTTCCAGTTCATCCCAGTTCATCCCAGTTCATCCCAGTTCATCCCAGTTCATGGCTTCCAATGAACCCTCAGAACTCAGCAATTCCCTGATCCACTTGTGCTGCCCAAAATCCCTGGAGAGCAGGACTTGGGAATGTTTCTCTTGGATCTTCCCACACCCAGGGCAGTTTTCAGATGTAGCAAATTCCGTCAAATTCCTTCCTCAGCTTCCTTCACTTTTACTTGCAATTCCCTTTTCCCAGGTTTTCCTTTCTGTTGGACCCTTTTGCTGTTTGTAGCTCCTGATAAACTGATTTTATTTTCCACGATAAAAGGGGGGGAGGGTGAAGCATGAAAAAACACCAAAACCCCACCAAAAAGCACCAAAAAACCTCACCGAAACCCCACCCAAAAACCACCAAAAAAATACGAAAAGAAACACAGAAAAAACAAACAAAACCAGTAAAAACACCAATAGAACACCAAAACCGACCAAAACACTGCAAAAATCTGACCAAAAAGCCACAAAAATCTCCACAAAAATCCCCAAAGAAAACATAAAAATGAATGAAACCCCACAATGTTTCATTCATTGGAACCCCGCAATTCAATGAAACCCCACAAGAACCCACCCAAAAAAATCACCAATTAAGCACCAAAAACCCACCAAAAAATCACCAATAAATGCACCAAAAAACCCACCAAAACATCACCAATAAAGGCACCAAAACCCCACCAAAAAATCACCAATAAAGCACCAAAAACCACCAAAACATCACCAAGAAAGGCACCAAAAACCCACCAAAAAATCACCAATAAGGAACCAAAAACCACCAAATAATCGTAATAAAGGCACCAAAAACCACCAAAAAATCATAATAAAGGCACCAAAAACCCACCAAGGAACCACCAAAAAACCACAAATCCCTGAGCTACGACCTCAACCACGCACCCAAACTAAAGAAAATTCCCAAACCGGCGGCCTGAATTCCTCTTCCTCCGTTCCCTCCGTGGTTTGCTCCGTTCCTTAGGAATATTTTCCCCCTTTTTCCGCAGCCTACACCAAGAACCAGGTGGACATCGCCACGCAGGGCTGGTTCATCGGCCTCATGTGCGCCATCGCCCTCCTCGTGCTCATCCTGCTCATCGTCTGCTTCATCAAGAGGAGCCGCGGCGGGAAGTACCCAGGTGAGCGTGGGAATGGGCAATCCCAGGATTTAAACAGGTCCGGGAGTCTTGGGGATGATCCGGTGGTGGGGAACAGCCAGGTGAGGGTTTGGAATGGGCATTCCCAGGATTTAAACAGGTCCAGGATGATCCAGTGGTGAGGAATAGCCAGGTAAGAGTGGGAACGGGCATTGCCAAAATTTAAACAGGTCCGGGAATCTTGGGGATGATCCGGTGGTGGGGAACAGCCAGGTGAGGGCTTGGAATGGGCATTGCAAAAATTTAAACAGGTCCGGGATAACCCAGTGTAACCCCCTCTGTAAACCCTTTGTAACCCCTTTGCAACCCCTCACAAACCCTTTTCAAACCCTTTTTCACTTTACAAACCCTTTATAACCCCTTTGCAAACCCTTTGCAAACCCTTTTCCACCGTACAAACCCTTTCTAACCCCCTTTTAAACTCCTTTCTAACCCCTTTTAAACCCCTTTGTAACCCCTTTGTAACCCTTTTGTAACCCCTTTTAAAACTCTTTGTAACCCCTTTTCAACCCCTTTGTAACCCCTTTTAAACCCCTTTGCAACCCCTTTTAAACNCACCCCGTGGTGCCACAAATCCCCCGGAACCATCCCCGTCCCCCCTTTCCTCCTCCTGCCGCCTTCCCGCTGTAATTCCCGCCAGGCTGGGGGGTTCCGCCTCCTCCTCCTGGGATTCTGGAATCGGCGACCTTGGACAGCTCCCAGCAGGAGTAACCCAACCTTAATGGAGCTCCCGCCACATAAAATCCCACAAAACACCCCAAAAGCTCTGCAGCAGCCTGAGGGAGTATCCTAAAGGAGAAATGCCCGGAGTTCTGTTGGGATCAGTCCGGGCAGAGCTGGGATTCTGGGATAAGCTCCCTGGGACAGCTCCCACCAGGAGCAGAGTCACCCTAATGGAACTCCTAACACAAAAATCCCAAAAATCACCCCAAAACCCCAAACTTTGTAGCAGCCTGAGGGTATTTGCGGAGTCTCACCCCGCAGCTCAGGGGATCTTCAGGATCAATCTTACAGGGATTCTTACAGGGATTCCCGAAGGGATTCCTACAGGGATTCCCACAGGGATTCCCCAGGCTGAGCTTCTGGCAGCACTCATGGATTTCCCAGCTCTGCTTCTCCAGGTCCCGCCACCCCCTCCTGGCCCCATCCACCATTCCTGAGGAAAATCCATGCCAGACACCCCCTGCCTCACTCCAACAGGATTCCAAACTCTGGGAATGGCTGGCAGGAATTCCCTGGCACCATCCAAGGGGTGTTTCCTTCCAGGCAAGGGGAAGGATTGGGGTGAATCCTTCATCCTTCTGCTCAGCTGGAGCTCTGACTTTTATGGACAGCCCCAAAACTTCCAGGGGAAAGGCAGGAGTCAGTGGAAGGACAATAAAACTCTGGGATGGAATCCATGGAGTTTTATGGAATGAATAAAGGGAGCAGGGGCAAAAACCCCAATCTAACGGGAGCAAACAACAAAAAGCCAACAACCCATAAACCCACAAACTTTGCCAGGGGTGCTCCCTCTGGATCCTGAGGAACACCGGGGTTCCTGGGAGAATTCCAGGAGGTTTCCCTCCGGGAAGCAGAAGGGAAGGTGAAGCCGGAGGCTGGAGCTGTTGGCTGATCGAGCTCGGGGCTGATTGCGGGGCCGGGCTCTGGGAGGGGCAGCGTTTAGGATTTCAGGAAGGAAGGAACTGAGCCCTTCCCGGCTCCCGTCCCCGGCTCCCCGTGGCATGGCTGCTGCGCCCTCGTCACCCTCACGTCCCCGGCGCCCTGTGCATGCCACTGTCCGAGCTCCTCATCCCGAGATCCCGCCACATCCCCCGCTCCGATCCCGGGATAATGGTGTTCCCGAGCAGGGAAGCTCCTTCCCGAGCCGGGACCATTATCCACGGACAACGTTCCGTGCCAGTGCCGGCGCCTCATTATACCAAATGTTCCCAGCTGCCTGTGGGGACGCGGCTGGAAACTCCGGATGCCGGGAAGGGGAAGCCGAGGATTTAGGGTCCAGATTCCCAGCCAGGATATCCAGGATAATGGCACAGGTGACGCAGCGCAGGCAGTGCCGCTTGCCAGGAGGGGCCATCTCAGCAGGCAGCGAGAGGGGAGGACACAGAAATGTCCCAGGAGCCTCATGAGGGAGGAAAGCTCTGGAGAAGCTCTGGGAAGGTGTTTGTTTATCCATAGGGCCGTTCCAAGGAATGCCAGCAGGATGCTGGGGTGAAGCCAGCCGCCCTTGTCCTGCCGCACATGGGTCCCCAGAGCCACCACTGTCCCCTGGACATCACCCCCAGCCCTTCTTGGATGGCCCTTTCCATGCTGGGATGGCTTCCTGGGGGAACCCAAGGAGGCTGATCCCGCCTGGGACGGTTCTCCCGGCTCCATTTGGTATAACGAGGCGATGATTCCCGGGTTTTTTTGGTTGTAGCACTGCCCCTGTGAATGCAGAACCTCCTCATTTCTCTCTCTGATCAGGCTCTTTCTGCTTCTCTCTGTTTTATTCCCATTCCTTCTCCTCCTTTTCACCTGGTCTATCCACATGGACCGTGAAGGTCTCTTGAAAGGTAGGACCTCGTGCTGCCAGAAGTCCGGCACATTCCGCTTTTTTTGGGAATTTTATTTTCCTTCCTTCCTTCCTCCCACTGATTTCTTCACGGCCAAAACTTCCCCGGCCCCGTTCCCACGTCCCTGCCTAACACATTAAACAAGATCCCTCTAATTCCTGCTGCCATCGGGGCTTCCGGAGAGTCTGATCCTGCTTGGAATTGCTCCGTGGGCTGGGTGTACCCCCCCAAATCCAGCCAGGCCGCCCCAGCTCCAGCCGCTGATCCCTCCTGGCGGAGCAGGATCAAACTTGGGAATGCATGTGGGTTTTTTCAAGAAAAAACTGTGGATTTTCAAGGGAAAATGGTGTTTTTCCAAGGAAAAACTGTTGTTTTCCAAGAAAAAGTGCATCCAGGGGGATGGGGACAAGGGACACGAGCCACACAACCGCTGGATCCTGACCAATCTGCCCACCCTTAGTCCTGACAATCCTCCCTCCGGCTCCAGCCTCCCCCTCTTCCCGATGATTTGTGGGATTCAGGAGAGCATTTCTCACGAGATTCCCACCTGGGCACTCCGGCTCCCCAATGCCCGGCTCAGCCATGCTCCCAGAAATCCATTTTAACAGCGTTAGATCCCATCAGGAGCTGACGGAAAACCGCTGCTCCCTCCTAATGCACTAACGGGATAAACGCCCCTGGAGAGAGGTAAAACCAGAGGGAATTCTCCAGGAATGCCTTCCCGGCGGGAATTCAGCGCCGCAAACCCCCTCGTTAGGGGTGATCCGGATCTGGATTTGGCTTGAGCTGCCCCCCAAAGTTTGGGAATGGGCGTTGGGAATTGAGGATTGGCGTTTTGCCGCTCTCTACTCGGCGTTTTTGGGGCTTTCTAACCAGTCCTGCTTCCACACTGAATTATTCCTCCTTTTTTCCAACCCCCCCCCCAAAAAAAAAGCTGCTCCCAGAGCTAACAAATTAATTTTTTTTTGTTGTGGTGTCAAGTTAACAGAAAGTCTCAGATATTGGGGTTGTGTTATCATTGAATTCCCAAAGCGCTGATCCAAGGAAAGCCGCGGTGGGATCCCAAATTCCTCTCCCACTTCAGGGAGCTGATGAATTCCATGGAATCAGGGAGAATTAATCCCATGGAATGAGGGAAAATTAATGACTTGCCCCACTCAAGAGCCCAAAATGGAAAAAAAAAAAAAAACAACCAAAAACAAAAATCCCCAAATTTTCACCAGTTTTAAGGAAAATAAAGGAATGGAGTGGAACGAGCCTGGCAAATCCCAAGCTAAAAAATAACAACTGGAAAAATACAGGAATGGAGGTGAGGAGACAAATATTTCAGGGATATCTTCAGGAATATCACAGAATTGCATGAAGTAAGGAATCGTTGATATAAAAATTAATTTTTATATCAATTCAGAGCAATCCACTCTCATCCTTCCCAAAATATCTCAATTTATGGGATACCAATTCCTGCCCTCCAAGGAAAAACAGCTTTTCCCTGGTTAGATTTTGGTTAAAAGAAAATCTTTAAAGTGATTTTTTCCCCTTTTGGGTTGAACTTGTTATTTTTTAGTGACCTGGCTTTTAGTGAAAAGGAGAAAACCCCAAACTGAGCAAGGAAAAAATACCCAAAAATAAACTGGCAAAGGTAAATTCCCAGGAATTTCGGAAAGTGCACAAAAATTGGCATCCTAAAGGTGTCCCCTCGCAATGCTCCCCATTGCATGTGGTTTTCTCAAGGAAAAACTTTGGTTTCCAGGAAAAAACTACATTTTTTCAAGGAAAAACTGCATTTTTTCAAGGAAAAAACCGTTTTCCAAGAAAAAAAAGTATTTTTTCAAGGGGAACTGTGTTTCTTCAAGGAAAACGTGCATGTTTTCAAGGAAAATCTGTGTTTTTTTCAAGGAGGAAACATGTTTTCCAAGAAAAAAATGTGGGTTTCTGAAGGAAAAACTGTGTTTTCTCGAGGAAATCTGGGAACAAACCACTAAATCAGATTACCAAGGGGGGCTAAAACACTGAGAGAGAAAGAATCCGAACGATGTTGAGGGAATATTCCCGATGTTCATCCAGCCCCATCGATCCAAGTTTTGGGTGGAGGATTGAGGTTAAGAAACCAAGGGCAAGAAGTCGAGGTTAAAAATCTGAGATTCAGAAACTGAGATTTAGAAACCGAGAGTGAGAGGCTGAGATTAATAAATTGAGGTTAAAAAAAAAGAAAAAAAAAAAGGAGATTTAGAAATCGAGAGTAAGAAACTGAGAGTAAGAAATTAAAGTTAAGAAACTGAGAGAAAGAAATAGAGAGTAAGAAATTGAGAGTGAAAAACTGGGAGTAAGAAGTTGAGGTTAAAAATCTGACGTTAATAAAATGAGATTTAGAAATCACGATTACGGATTTGAGGTAAAGGAATTGAGATGAGGAAAATCGAGGTGTAAGGAATTCGAGATGAGGAAACTGAGGTTGAGGAATTTGATTTCCGAGCTGGAAAATCAGGAAAATGGGCGTCCAGGGACCCCGGCCACCCTCACCTCCCGCACCCCCAAACCCTCCACCCGCACCCGGACGAGCCCCCCATTATCCGGGGCTCTGCCGAGCCGTGCTCCCGCTGCGGATTGATTTAGGATCTTCCATCCCTCGGGGGAAGGTTCTCAGCCCCGTTTCTCAACCCTTGCCGTGTCTGTCTGTCTTCTGCTGCCAGCGATGAAGACAACAAACCTCTTCCCAACAGCCAGACCTCGCTGGACGGCACGATAAAGCAGCAGGAGAGCGACGACAGCTTGGTGGACTACGGAGAAGGGGGCGAGGGCCAGTTCAACGAGGACGGCTCCTTCATCGGCCAGTACACGGTCAAGAAGGACAAAGAGGAGACCGAGGGCAACGAGAGCTCCGAGGCCACGTCCCCCGTCAACGCCATTTATTCCTTGGCATAGCAAAAACGCCGGGAAAAGCACCCACAGCCCGAGGGGTTCGGGGCTCCGCCGGCAGCCACCGCCGCCGCCTCCGACGGGAAAGGGAATCAAGAGAGGACTAAGAAAACGAAACAAGCAAACAAACAAAGAAACAAACAAAAAAAAAATAGAGAAAAAAAATTAAAATAGCAAAAATAATCCCAAAAAAGAAAAACAAAAAAAAAAAAAGGGAAAAAATTAAAAATTCCAAGTGACCAGGCAGCCCAGGCGGCCGCCGGTGCCATTTATCCTTAGCAAACAAGCCAACGGCAAAGGACGCGCGGGGCGGGAGCCGGAGCGGGAATCGGGGCTGAGCTGGAGCGGCTGGAGGGGAGGAGATGCTCGAGCTGCTCCCCAGTTTTGGGGTTGCTCCCCAGCTTTAGAGCTGCTCCTCAGTTTTAGGGCTGCTCCCCCGTTTTGGGGCTGCTCCCCGGTTTGGGGTGCCTCAGGGCCAGTCCGGAGGGGCTCCGTGTTGGGCTCGGCTCCCCGAGGCTTTTTTCTGTTCTTTTAGGAGGGAGCTCCAACTTTTTGGGTTTAATTTTTCCAGGAAGGTTCTGGATCAGAGGGGAGGGGGAAAAGAAATCAAAGAGTTTTGGGGAGGGAAGAGGGGTAAGAGGGGCCTGGGCAGAGCAAAGGCGTGGAAGGAGGAAAGGGGTGGGGTTTGGGGTGAAAACGCGGGATTGTGGAGCCGTCCATCCTCACGGCAGCACCTTGCCCATAACCTCTCCCAAAAAAACCCTCCTTCCTGAAAAACCTATGCAGGGAAGAGCAGGTCCCCACCACCTCCCTCAGCACCCGGATTTTTGTCCTTGCTGAGGCTGGGAAAACCCGCAGGGAGCTCATCCCCCGTTCCCACCGAGCTCCGGAGCATCCCGGGAGGAGAAGAGGTTGTGGAGGAACTTCTGGGATTTGTGGAAGGACAGGGAGGAGCCTCTCCTCTGCCAAGCCCGGGGTAACAGCAGTGCAGAGAAACCTTTTTGGGTTTGAATTTGCTTTGTAGGGAATTTGGGGGGAACTGCCCCCCACCCCACCCCTGCTTTCTTTTCAAGGCAACTCCATTAATCCTATGTAGCAAAGAGGGCCTGGAAGCAGGAGCGGGATCAGAATAGGATGAGGAGACCAGAATGGTTAACAAAAAAAATAATCCAAGCGAGCTGGTGAGGGTGGAAAATCCCCCTTGGATCCGCCGGAGGATTCCCTAAAGGATTCAGGGCCACACCACGAGGAAGGAACTCCGGGCTGGAATCCACGCCTCTGCAGGCACCGGGATGAGCCGGACGGACGCTGTTTTTCCCACTAAACCCCCTCCTCCTTTCTGACAGTGGCCTTTCCCCCCTCCAGCACTCAGCCAAGCCACCGTGGGACCCCCATCCCGCCTGGAGACTCCCAGGATTTCAGCGACCCCCCCTGAGCGCTCCCTCACATGCCTTACACAGCTTGGGACTTCCCGGGGAGTCACTCGAAGGATGCTCTTCCCACTCCGCTTCCGCGCCCCCGACGGCCTCGGATCTGCCCGAGCAGTAGGAATGGGATACCTGGGAGCGTTCCCAGCTCTCCCAGCACGGATCAGGGTAGAAGGCAGGGATTCCAAACGGACTGTCCCGTGAATCCTCCCACTTCCTGCACTTTTGAAACCAAAGGTACCTTCGCGGAGAGAGAGAGAAATCAGGTTTCTTTTGGAAAAGATGGATTTTCGGGTGGATTTTCCCTTCGTTTCCTTTTTTTTTTTTTTCCTGAGGAGGATGGAGGTTTTTTGGGATGGAATGCAATGGGATTCATGCAGTTATTCTTTCTGCTCTGGAGACACGTCGGTGACAGGGATACTCCCACTGCTATGGATTGTGGAGAGGGACTTTGCCACATCCCGATGGGTCCCGGGAAGAGTCCGGACCGGGCCGGCAGGAGAGATGGATGCAAATTAATCCAATGCAAATGCCTTCCTTAAAATAATAATTATCATTTATCTTGGTCGTCTTCTCTGATAGGTCAAACATGGGGGGAAGAAGGAGCTCGTGGGGTTGGATTTGGTGACCTTGGAAGGTCCATTCCCACCCAGATTGTTCCATGAAACCAACGGCAAAGAAATTCCAGGGTTTAGGACGGGGTCAAGAGACAGAGCCCCCGATAAAGCTGGGGGAGCTGTCCCAGGGATGTCCTTTGTCTGTCACCCCCTGCCAGGACCCTCCAGCCGTGTCCCCTGGCAGGGACAGCCCCGCTGTGACCCTCAGGGTGGACACAGCCACGCCCCGATCCCACTCCTGCCGCCCATCCCGCTCGGGACAGCCGCTCCCAGAATTCCATCCAGCTTTTAGACAAACACCCCCCCAGCCAAAGGTGACACCGCCCTGGCATGGGGACAATCCCATTCCCAAGGGTGACACCGCCCCTGGCATGGGGACAATCCCATTCCCAAGGGTGACACCACCCCTGACATGGGGACAATCCCATTCCCAACTCCCAGCTGAGTTTGGACAACTCCCTGCCCAAGCTCCACTGGGAATAAGAAACAAATCCAGCCTCTGGAACTGGGATCTTCCCAGCACTCCCAGTCCTTGCTGCTGACAGGGACCACAAAACTCCAAACCTCTGGAAATCAGGCCAGGATTGCTGGAAGCACATCCGTGTTGGGTATCCATGATGTGCCATTCCCACTAAAACCCCTCTTCCTCAACCACCTCATGCCTGAGGAGATCTCTCATCACCCCTTTGGAAAAGGAGGAATGGGAAGGAGCTGGACTGTGCCCAACCTCATCCCAGATTTCCTCATAAAATTCCCAGTCCTACCCCCAGGTTACTCTGAGTAATGAGAAGAGGGAGGAGATGCAGAGGTGGACAAACAACTCGGTGTAAGTTACTCACAGCCCTGTCTCAGCCCGGTGTAACAAGTACTCAACATTTTTAAGGTTTAGCAAAAAATCTGACATTTCTTCCAAATTTCCCCCCTGGAGTTTTGGAGCCCAAAGAAAATTCAGGTTAAAAACTCATCCCAAGCTTCTCATCTTTTACTCCTATGAGTAAAGTTCGAGGTTTGCATGGGGAGAAAAGCCCTGACCCCAAACCTTCCACAGCTCTCACAGGGTGACCCCACAGATCCCAAAAAAACCAGACAGGGCTGGGATGAACCCACACTGTGTCCTGGGAGCATCCTTGGAGCAGGAGATGGATGGATGGATGGATGGATGGATGGATGGATGGATGGATGGATGATGGATGGATGATGGATGGATGGATGGATGGATGGATGGATGGATGGATGATGGATGGATGGATGGATGGATGGATGATGGATCCATGGATCCATGGATGGATGTGGATGGATGGATGATAGATGGATGGATGATGGATGGATGGATGGATGGATGGATGGATGGATGGATGGATGGATGGATGGATGATGGATGGATCCATGGATCCATGGATAGATGGATGGATCCACATGATGATTTGTGGTGCTGAGGGATCTTCCCCACCCTGATCCTGATTCCCATTCCCTGCTCTGCTGCTCCATCTCCTCTCCAGAGGGGACATCCCGGTCCCCTCCTGTCCTGATTCCTGTGGTGAGCCCCAGGGATAGCAGGGATCTCATTCCCGTCACAGGGACAACGATCCCCCCCTGGGATCTGCACAGCCTCTCTGGCTTGGTCTCCGGGGCAGGGAACCCTTCCAGTTCTCCGGAAGAAAGAACCCTTTCTTCATCAAGGGTTTAAATTAGGAGCCAGCTTCTCATTCATCAATAAAAGGGGAAGAGCCAGACCCAAAACTCCATCACCAGACCCCAAATTCCAAAGCCAGACCCCCCAATTCCAGCACCAATTCCTGAATTCCAGCACTCTCAGGAGCCGAGCTCAACCCCCAACATGTAGATTTGTCCTGCTCCTACAACGTTCCGAACCAGCTCCGCATCCATGTCCTGGAGACAAATCCAGGCTTCATCTCAGTTCCAGGGACCTCCCTGGCATCCAGCCTCAGGGCAGCTGGCAGGACCGTCAGGAATTCGGGATACGAGGACACCGAGGACACCGCTGTGCTTCCCTACTCCTGAGGCTGCTCCCGTTCTCCCTGAGGTGATACTGCAGCTGGAGGCACAAAACCAGCGGGAAAAGCTGGAATTTCGATCCAAACCCTGAAATCCTGCTCGGAGAAAGCCAGATGCTCACCGGGATGTGCTGTCCCTGCTGCCAGCATTGCCTCCCTGGAGGTGACAGATCCCAAACCGACGATCCGGGAGATCCAGCAGGAGCTAGGGGAGAGCAGGAGGGAGAAGGGAGGTGTCACCCAGGGCCACCTCGACGCTCGCTCTGGCCACACCACCAACTTTTCCCGGCGCATCCCAAGGCCACCGCCCATCCCGACCCGCCGGGAACTTTTCCCGGCGCATCCCAAACCCTCTCCTGGTCGCACAGGTCCCAGCAGAGCTGCGAGTGCCACCTGCGACGTCACCTCCTCTGCCCGGGCTTTCCGCGCACTTGCGGCAACCGAGATTTCAGTTAAGCAAAAAAAAAAAAAAAAAAAAAATTAAAAAAAAAATTAAAAAAATAGCCTCATTAAGGGATTAAAAAAAAAAAAAAAGACAAAAAAAAATAGAGAGAGACACCTCGTATTTCTTGCACTAAAAGCTGTTTTATTAACGAGAGCAACGATGCTTTTCTGGCCCTCACGGCGCCGCCCACGGCGTCAGTAGCGCCCCTCGCCTGTGTCCCCGTGTCCTCGCATCGGGCACCGGGGTTTGGGTGCTCTAAACCCCGTGCCAACCCCCAAATTCCGTGTCAAACCCTGAGGTTCACGTCAACCCCCCGAAATTCCACGTCAGATCCCCAAAATTCTGTGTCAAAGATCCGAAATTTACGTCAAACTCCAAAATTCGGTGTCAAACCTTCGAAATTCTGTCGGACCCTCAATTTCCATGTCAAGCCCCCGAAATTCTGTGTTAATCCCCCAAAAATTTGTCAAACCCCCAAACTTCCATATCAGCCCTTCAAAATTCCATGTCAACTCCAAAAATCCCGTGCCAACCCCCAAAATCTCATGGCAGACCCTCAAAATTCCATGTCAACCCCTCCAAATTCCGTGTCAACCCTCCAAAATTCCATGTCAACATCCCAAAATTCCATCAGCATCCCAGAATCCCATGTCAGACTCCCAGAATCCCATGTCAGCTGCCCCAAATCCCATGTCAACCACCCAGAATTCCCTGTCAGACCCCCAAAATCTCATGTCAGACCCCCAGACCGGAGTCCACCCTCCAAAATATCCCCTTAAGTGTCTGTTCCTCCCTCTCACATCCGACAGAAAGCACCGGGATTGTTTTGTTTTCATTTATTTTGCAAATATCTCGCGATCCGTCCATCCTCTCTGTCCGACCGCCCGGCTGGTCTCGAGTATCCTGTGTATTTATTTGCCTTTTTTTTAAAGAAAAATAAAAAAATTAATAACAAAGAAGAAGAAGAAAACACCACCTTTGCGTTAACCCCACCGGTTCCAGTGAGAAATTGTAAAGCTGAGGCTGTAAAATTTCAGTTTCCAGCGAGATTTATGGACTAGGAGGGAAAAAAGGAAAAGGGTTTAATTGAAGGACTTCTAAACCAACTGCATGAGAGGTGAGAGAAGGCCAAACTACTCAGATACCTTTTTTTTTTTTTTTTTTTTTCCTGAATCACTGTAAAAAAAAAAAGACTGGATTTTTTTGTATAGAGGAAACACTAAACATATAATAAAACATGGTTCAAAACTCATGCTGAGCCCGAGAGTCATTCCCGTTGAATTCCAAGAGGGAAAAGCAGCGGGGCCTGGTCCTTCACATTCCCAAAATTCCCAACCTGACCAGGAAAGGAGGATATTCCAGGAGTGGAGCTGGATCAGCTCTCCAAAACCAGAACCTGGATTGTGCCAATCCTCCGCATTCCCGAAATTCCCTCCCTGGCCAGGAACGGAGGATGCTCAGGGGCAGCTCTGGATCCTCTCCAGAGGGGGCTCATTTTGAGCCCCCAAGCCCTCGGGAAGCACAGGGGGAGAGGCTCCCACGGCTCAGAAAATGTGGGATTGACCCCAGCCCCCCATTCCTGGCAGCCAAGCGCGGCCCCGCCGGGATCCATCCCTCTCTTCCAGCCCTTCCTGCCCCGAGGCTCCAGAGTGCTCCTGGCAGAGGCTCTCAGGGGCGGAGAAGGGGCTGCAAGGAGAGGGAGTAATTTGGTTAATTGAGATGTAATTGCGGCGGGCCCGGCTAAGAGGATGAAGGGTTGAGTGCTTCCCGCTGC
Source organism: Tichodroma muraria (assembly GCA_013390105.1). NCBI lineage: Eukaryota > Metazoa > Chordata > Aves > Passeriformes > Sittidae > Tichodroma > Tichodroma muraria. The sequence goes on along the minus strand of WAAG01076107.1, from coordinate 37,017 downwards.
AGCGGGGGCTTCTCCCGCCCCCTCCCAGCGTTTCCAGGAACAGCAGAGAGGGGGGAAAGCGCTTTTTGCCCCCTGGGGACATTCCCAGCTCGGTGGAGGCACCAGCCACACTCTGTGCGTGCCCCAAGGAAGGATGGAATTGTGGAATTGCTCTTGGCTCCTGGTGCCAAAATTCCGTCTGGCTGGAAGCCGGGAACTCCTCCAGTCCCCCAGTCCCCCATTCCCGCTGGAAGCACCAAGCCCAAGGTCTGAGCCGTTCCAGGGGCTTCTTCCAGCGTTCCCGTGGGGATTTTGTCCCTCCCGGAGCAGCGGCGGGGCCGTGCTGATCCTCGGGATCGATCCGCGCCGGGCGCGCTCCCGGGCGCTTGTTCCTCTCCATGGCCCGGCAGCGACGCCGGCATCGTCCCGACCTCCGGGGCGGCAGGACCGGATCGATGCCGGCTCCCTCCTCCTCCTCCTCCTCCTCCGGGAGGCAGCTCCAGCGTGTTGCCCATTCCCACGGCTGAGCTTTCCCCGCTGGAGCTGGGAATATCCAAGGGATTCTTCACAGAGCGGCCTTCCCGCCCCGAGCGCTGTCGCTGCCGTCCCGGCGCGTTGGCACCGCTGTCCTTGTCACCTGCAGGGTGACCCTGGCGGAGGCACAGAGGGGAGGGGACAAAGGGCAGGTCCCCCTCCCTCCCCTGGGACAGGACTCATCTCCCCCCTTGGATTTCCCGCCGGCCATCCCTTCCCTGGGGGCCTGGCTCCGGCACCCTTCTTCCTTTCTCGTCCCAAAACTGGTAGCGGGGAGCCCAAACTGGGACAAACTGGGCGAGGGGAAGCGACGCGGGACCCTCAGGCGCCCTCCTGCCCGGGCCGCGGGAGCTCTGCCAGTCAATAGAGACACTGCTGCCTTAATTACTTTTCTCTAATTGCAGCCCATTAACCTGCGGCCAGCCCGGTGCCCGCGGGTCTCCCGACACCGTGAGCAGGTCTGGGCTGGAGCTGGCAAGGGACGGAGGGTCCCCGGCACATCCCAAATCCTCCCAAAGCCGCCGCCAGAGCTCCCCCAGCACGGGCACCCTTCACACCTGGGACCCCCACCCCTCGGCACCTGCCGGGGGTCCCGGAGTGTCCCTGCCACGTCCTGTCCCTGTCACATCCCCTCGCGGCACTCCGCCGGCAGCCCGGGAGCAGCCGGGAGCTGCGGATCTTCCCGGGAAAGGCGCTGGGCGCAGCCCCTGGGGCAAACCCTGAGCCCCTCGGGGCACAGCCGAGCCGAAAGTGGCTTTGGGCGCAGCCGAGGACCCAAAGGCGACCCAAAGGCGACCCAAAGGCGACCCAAAGGCCACCGCGCTGTCCCCTCCGCTCCGTCACTGAGGAATCCCTCGCCTCGAGGAGGGTCGGGGGCCACCCACGCCGGCCGGAGCGTCCCAAAACTCGGCCGCGCAGCGATTTCCTCGGCGCGAATCCCACCCTCGGGCGGCTGCCGGCTCAGGGACGCGCGGATGCCCGCGGATAGAGCGGGCGCTCCCGGATCGATTGTGTAATCCGTGGATATATTTAGGCACGGGGGGTGCACGCGCCCGGACCCGCACGGGGATGGGGGGCCCTGGGGCCGCTCCCGCCCCACAGCGAGGGGCTCGGAGCCCTCCGGCCCCGCNAAATAAATAAATAAAAGAAGAAAAAAAAGAAACCCCAACACAATTCCCCGTCTCCAGGGAGCGGCGTGGTGGTTGGCAGCGAGCGAGGGAGCGCGCACGCAAGGCGGGAGGAGAGGGAGGAGCACATCCTAATGCAGAGATGCTGCAGTGGCTTTGGGCACACACATCCACACTCGGCCAGCCACCAGGCGAGCGCCGCCTCGCAGCCCAGCCCCCGGCAGCCGCCAGGCCCCGCGGGCCCCCGGCTGAT
>WAAG01076107.1:0-28241 GCA_013390105.1 Tichodroma muraria | reverse complement strand
CAGGGACAGGGGACAGGGACAGGGACAGGAGGGTGCTGCTGGTGGCTCTCCCACTGCTCCTCATCCTCACCTGGCAGAGCAGAGGAGATCCAGGCACAGGAAGAACCTTTGGGATTTTTCCACCATTCCAAGGGCGATCCCAGCCCACCTGGGCAGGACAGAGAGATTTGGGACCCTCCAGAAGCGTTTTGGGGACACCTCTTGTGTCACTGGGGACAGGAGCAGTGCCCACAGCAGCCCTGGCATCGGGTGCAGACCCCCACCAGAGCAGGGACCCCCAAAGTGCAGTTTGGGGTGACAGAACCCCACCCCAAGACCCCGAGCCCCTCTTTTGGTCCTCATTTGGAGACTCGCTTGCTCAGGATGGGTTTGGAGTGGCCCGGAATTCCTGCAGCACCTGGAGCCGCCGGCAGATCCGAGCCCAAAAAAGCTCTGGGAAGGGCTGAGTGCAGAGTTTTCCTCTCAGCCCATCCCTGATTTCCAGGAGGACAAACCCGTGACAATGAACCCCTTTGTACCTCCCCAGCCGCGCTGTGCCGGGACGGACACGATGTCCCCAACCTTGGGAAGGTTCTGAGAGTCAGAATCCAGGGAACATCGCACGCCTGCTCTTTCCAGCTTTAGCCTCGATCCCGAATAAAAGAGGCACAGGAGGAATTCCAGCCTGGCCCCCTCCGGAGCGATCCTTCCCTGGGGAATGCTGCGGCAGAAGGAGCTGCCCCACTTAATCCCAAATGCTCCTCTGGTGGCTGAGTGCAGGAGATGGAATTACACTGATTTATCCCGGTAATGGATAGCTCTGGACGTGACATCTCCCACCAAAATCCACCCCTGACCTCCCCAAAATCCCGCGGGGATCGTCCTCCAGAGGATGCAGCTCCACGGTCAGAGCTGTGGGTGCTGTTCCAGGCAGTTCCTCCTCTCCCAGCGCCCCTCAAAATCTCCCGGAGCTCCCTGGCTCTGCCTCCCCGCTAATGGATCGCTCCCAGCTCCCGGTGCTCCACAGGGAAGGGATAATGGGGAGTTTTGCATCCCGGAGGTATCGGTGACAGCCTCCATTAGCGGCGGTGACAGATCCCCTTTCAGGACAGCAGAAGGCTCTCGAGCGGCTGTCAAAATACCCCGGGAAGAGAGAAAACAGCTCCCTGTGGCCCTTCCCTAATTAGGGATGAGAGCAGGGCTCAATATCCAGTGCGGAGCGCTCCCGAGCTTTGGAGGGGCTGGGGGTCGGATCCAGGATCAGGAGCTCCAGGTCGGATCCAGGATCAGGAGCTTGGGGTCAGATGCAGGATCCACAGCTCTGGGTCAGTCCAGGATCAGGAGCTCAGGGTCAGATCCAGGATGAGGAGCTCAGGTCAGATCCAGGATCCACGGCTCCGGGTCGGATTCAGGATCAGGAGCTCGGGGTCGGATCCAGGATCCGCAGCTCAGGATGGGATCCAGGATCAGGAGCTCGGGGTCGGATCCAGGATCCGCAGCTCGGGGTCGCGGCTCTGGAGACGCCCCTGGGGTCCCCAGGCGTGAGCCGGGAGCAGCCGCTCCTCAGGCACAACCTGGGGGTGGCACTTTGTTGGCAAAGGCAATCAGGACCATGGAAAACGGGATCTCAGGGATTGTCTCATCCGATCTGGAACTGCGGAACAATTCGGAGTCAGCACTCTGAGAAATTCCTGTTCCTCCCTCACGTCCTTGTCATTCCTTGAGCTGCTCCTCGCTCCCGCATCCCGGGTTTTTACCCAGCTGGAGCGCGGGATGTGCTGAGGCTGGATTTAAGGTGGGAAAATGGGAAAAGGGCAGCATCTCCCTGCTCCCCCTCAGCAAGAGCCTCCCCAGGAGCCGCCTCAGCCACTCCGCACATCCCACCTGCGGTGCTCCCGCCGCCCGGAGGGTTTCGGGAACAAAAACCTGGGAAGGAGGTTCTGGAGGGGTGGAGGGATGGACACGAGGGAGCAAGGAGGGAAAATGTGGCGGCTGAAAGGGATCAGAGCAGGTGGGGAGAGCCCGGTGGGAAGAGGGAAGCGGCAGAACCGGGATCGGAGTCCCGAGTGTCCAAGGTCAGGTTGGAGCCACCTGGGACAGTGGAAGATGTCCCTGCCCGTGGCAGGGGGTGGGATGGGATGGGATTTAAGGTCCCTTCCCACCCAAAAAATACAAAATCCAGCTTTCTTCCTCTCTCCCCTGTTTGTTTTCAGAGTGTGAGGGAAAGGGAACAAAGAAAGCAAAGCTGCAGCCGGACCCTCCCGGGGAATCCTTCCGGGAGATCCTCCCGGGGCTCAGCAGGGGATTTGGGCTCGGAAAACGGGGCTGGAAGCGCCGGAGCAAAAACTCCGCAAGTTTAATTTGCAGCCGCTGGTGCGGGAACAGCTCCGCCGCTCCTGCCTCTCCCAAGCCCCGGAGCAAGGGAACTGCAGAGATTTGGAAAAGTCAACTCATTAATTAGCGCAGGGCTGGCATCTCCTGCAACCCCACAGCGCGCCCGGCTCAAAGCTGCCCCTTGTCCCCCGGGCGGAGGGACCGGCCAGGGGAACAAAGGGACAGTGTTGGCTGCAGGGCCGTGGGCTCGGGACGCTGTTTGGGGCAGGATTCTCGGTGACATCAAGTGACTCCATGTGACCGAGCCGCTCCAGGGCTGCTGGAACGAGCGGCCTCTGCGTGGGAGCGTCTCCCGCCCCGCTGTGCTCCGTCCCCAAATTCCCTGTCCCTGACACAGCTCGTGCCTCTCCCACCAGGAGCTGCCACCTCCCTCCGGCAGCGGCTCCCCCCCTCCGCGGCCGGGCGGGATAAGGAAGCTCCAGTTTTATTTTGGGGCCTGTCAGGGAACAAAATCCCAGCAGGGCTGAGGGCGGCTGTACCCTCTCTGTCCCCTCCTGCCAGTCCCTCTGTCCCCTCTCTGTCCCCTCCTCTCTGTCCCCTCCTGCCATTCCCCTCTGTCTTCTCTGTCCCCTCTCTGTCCCCTCCCTGTCCCCTTTCTGTTCTCTCTGTCCCCTCTCTGTCCCTTCTCTTTCCCCTCTGTCCCCTCTCTTTCCTCTCTGTCCCCTCCTCTCTGTCCCCTCTGTCCCCTCCCTGTGTCCCCCTGCCAGGGCTCTGCTCCAGGCGCTGGGATCCAGCCCTCGGACCCGGGCAAGATAAAAGCCCCAGGATTTTGGGATGCTGGTAGCAAAACCTCTCTGGGTGAGGACACGAAGAGGCCGGCTGGATTCCGCAGCCCGCAGGGGCTCGGGGAGCGAGGCTGGGCTCGGGCTCCTTGCTCAGGTGCTGCTGGTAATGAGGAGGGGTTGGGAGGGGGCAGGGAATCCCACGGGATGGGCTAATCCCTGCTCGGAGGGGCTCGGGGGCGGACAGATGGGCAGGGACGGGAGTGGGAGCGGCACCAGCTGGAGCAGGGGGATGAGCAGCAGGAGCGGCCCGGGAGCTCCTGGCAGCATCCTCGGCTCCTCGCCGGGCGTTGTGGGGAGGGCGGCGGGGAACGGGGCCCTGCCGGGCTGGGGGAGCGCTCCGCGCACCGTTCCCGGAGGGTTTGCTAACAGAGAGGGATAAACCAGCCCAGAATCCCCGCTGGAGTTCCGTGGGAAGAGGTGCTGGAGGTGGGGCTGCTCCCACAGGGGGTTCGGGGAGCGGGGGCTGCCCGAAGAGCTCCGGGTTTGGTTGGGGGGTTGATTTTCGGGGATTTTTTGGGACCACGGGAGGGTGTGGAGGAGACGGGAAAGGCCATCAGGAAATGCCCTGGCACTTAAAGAGTTTCAGTTAAAGATTCCTGTGTCACAGAATCCCCAGATCCTGGAGTGATTTGGGTTGGGAGGGACCTCAAAGCCCACCCAGTGTCACCCCTGCCATGGGCAGGGACGCCTTCCACTATCCTGGGCTGCTCCAAGCCCCATCCAGCCTGGCCTGGGACACTTCCAGGGATGCAGAATCTCATTCCAGGGCATCCCAACCCTCACCAGCCAAGAATTCCTTCCCGATATCTTCATTATTTTCACAAAAAACCAAATTATTCCTGACTCCTCACTCCCCACCAATATCCCGTGTGCTCCTGGCTTGGTGTTTTCCATCACAAACGCTTGGAAAGGAGCGTTTAGGGAGGAGGGGGGAAAAATGGGGAATAGCAAAGGAGGAGGGACAACAATTCCCCTCCATGGCTTGTCCCATGGGGACAAAAAGAGCTCCTTCAGCCGCTCTTCTCCTCTGGGCACGGCTGGAATTTTGCCCTGGAGTGACTCTCACTCGGGCTGGTGGCCAGCAGGGAGGCACAGCTGGACTCTGGAGCCTCTGGAATCGCAGCTCCATGGAATACCCGGGGCTGGCAGGGCCCCTCTGACCCCAAACTCCAGAGCCTCTGGAATCGCAGCTCCATGGAATACCCGGGGCTGGCAGGGCCCCTCTGACCCCGCCGTGTGTCCCCCCAGGGCCGCCGTCCCCACGCGCCCGTAGAGGCTCCGCAGGACCTGGAGCAGGATGGGAGGCACCGCTGGATTCATCCACGCTTCCCTGGCCCTCGGCACCTTCCTGGGTAAGAGATTCCCGTGGGGCCGGCGGAGGAGGGGCATCACCCAGGGTTCACCGGGAATCTCCGGTCCGTGGGATGCAGGATCCCAGATCTCCGCGTGGTTTGGGATGGGCTGTTCCATGCCTGTGCTATTCCCAATATCCCTTTGGGCCAGGAATGTTTGACACCATTCCCCCTCTCTGAACCCAGATTTAGGGAGCCGCAGGAGGAATTTCCTCCTGCCAGTGGGATTCATTCCACTCCCCACCCCGCTTTTTTTCCAGGGATTCCTTGCTGGCCATATCCTTAAAAGATCCCCCTGCTCCTTAGGGAGCATTTCTGGATGTCAGGGAGGATTTCTGGGCCTCAGGGATAAATCCCAGATCTCAGGGACATTTCCGGATATCAGGGATTATTTCCAGATCTCAGGGACCATTCCTGGACCTCAGGAAGAATTTCTGGGTCTCGGGGAGAAATTCTGGATCTTAGGGACCATTTCCAGAACTAAGGGACATTTCTGGATTTGGGGGGACCATTTCCAGAACTAAGGGTCCATCCCTGGATCTCGAGGAGAAGTTCGGGATCTCAAGGACTATTTTTGGAACCTGGGGACGATTTCTGGATTTGGGGGGGCCATTTCCAGACCTCAGGGCCCACCCCTGGATCTCGGGGAGGCTCAGGCTGCTCCCTGCAGGTCCCTTTTCCGCAGGGAGACGTTTCCTCTCCGGCTGAGCCCGGATAATGTCCTCCAGCCAATCCATCATCCCGGGCAGAGCCCGCTGGCCCGTCCTCATAAATATCTAATTACCTTTTAATGTTCTCTGCGTCCCCGAGGGGGCCCAGGCAGGGGGGCTGCCCTGGATCCGGAGGCAATTATCCCGCCTGGAAATTGCCCCGACCCCGGCGCGGCCACGGAGCCGGAGTTGGGGCCTCCCATCAACCACCTGAGTTCAGGCAAATCCCCCCAAAAACCGCGCCCCGGGAAGCCTGGGAGGCTGATTTTCACTTTGACCTTTGGCTGACGGCGCCACGGAGCTCCGGAGGCAGCTGGGACAGGGAGAAATCTTGGGAATACGAGGAGGGATCGGGACAAAAGGATGGAAGAGATGGATGAGGCTCAGGGAAACGTTATGGAGCGGGAAAAGAGCCAAAACCTCCAGGTCTGGAGCGAGATTTAAATATTTAAAGCTTCTGAAGCGCACAGAGACCGCTCTAAAATCCCAAACTCGCCCCAGCCTTTGTTCAGTTGGCGAAACCTCTGGAAAATCTGGGAATCCAAGCCCTGACCCTTTGTTCCTCAGAAAGCTGCTCGTTAAAAATAACCCCAAATAAAGCCTCGGTTCCTCAGAGAGCTGACCCTCAAAAAAAAACCCCAAATCCAGTTGGATTCTGGGCATAAATTTCCTGCAAAAGCCGATTTATTGCCCAGCTCCCTCCTGTGATCCAGAGGCTCCAGGGCCACGCTGTGGATGTCCTCAGGAGAAGGAATTCAGCTTGGAAAATATTCCACCGAGGAAATTCGTCATTCCCTGGGCTCTGCACAAAGGCAAAGTGCAGCCTCCTGCACACCTGGGCCTTCCAGGCCTGGATCTCAGCATATTCCTAAAAATATCCCAAAAATAACCCAAAAGGCAGGATTTGGAGTCACCTCCCTGCAGCTGCTTCTCCAAATCTTCCTTTCCAGGTGCTCTGCTTTCACCCATTTCCCATTATTTCAGTGCTAATTACCATTTTCCCTAATACTCAGGGCTTTTCCAGAGGCACGGCAGGGCTTTTTCCCGTCGCTCCAGCTCTCTCAGCTGGATGGAACACGGAAAATTCCGAGCAAGTCACTCCACTCCTTTGAAGTTTGGCTTCAAAACCTCAATTTTGTGCCTGTCTTCTCCTTATTTTCCAAGCCCCAGAGCTCCAGGCCAGATCCTGCGTCGGCAACGTTAAAAATTGGGAATTCTGGGGTGGCAGGATGGGCCCAGATCAGTCTCAGAAGTTCTGGGGTTTATCAGTTCTTAATTTTAACCTTATCCCCACCTCCTAACCGTTTAATTACTGCTTTAATCAACCCCTGATTTGTTTAATGAGCGAAATCCAAGCGTTTCACCCCCAGCACCTTGGAACGGTGGATTAAAATTCACCTGAACTCCTGGCATCGATTCCAAGTGGGAAAATCGATGCCTAGCACTGTCAGCCATAACCTTGGCAAAGGGACAAAGGGACAGCAGAGGAGAGCAAGGGGACACGGGCTCCAGGTGGGATCAGGAGGGAGGATGAGCCTGATTTGGTTTGATTGGAATAAAAAATCCCATGGGAAGTGGTAGGGGTGGGAGTGGTACCAATAGATATTTTATTTATTAAATAAATATAAATTATTTACCTTATGTTCCCTAATTAGTGTTAAAACTGACGCTGTTCACGGCTCGATCCTGTCACCGCCATCTATCAGAGCACAATTAACTCATCTATCAGCACACAATTAATTCTTTCTCATTAAATGCCCATTAACTCATCATTGTTTTCCCCCCTCCCTGCTCAGCTGAGTTTATTCCAGCCAGGGCTCCCTCTGACCCCAATGGGAGAAGATTCCCAGCTTTTCCTTCAGGAACGGAACCATCCTAGAAGGAAAACAGCGCTGGTTGGGAGGGGAAACAACCCCAAAACCGCTGCTTTTCCTTAATTCCAAAGAATCCAAGCTCGGCGCCTCTCCCTGTGTGGCACCAGGGACTATCCCTGAGCACATCCTGGAGGAGCCGGGATAATTGCCTGGAGCAGGGACACGAGCAGCAGCTGCTCCCAGCCCAGAGCCAACTGCCAGAGCCCCTCTCCCATCCCATGGATCCCATGGATCCCATCCCATATTCCCATCCCATATTCCCATCCCACCGCAGCCTCCTCCTGGAGCAGCAGGAACTCGAGGCAAACCCCGGGAGCCGCCGCTCAAGGGCTGCTCCCGCTGTCCCCAGGCCGTTCCCGGCTGGAAGCGACTCTTCCATAAAACCGGGAATCATTCCCGCTCCCGGGAATGGCTTCCTTTAGGAGCGGCCGCGCCGAGCAGGGGGGAAGGGGACAGATGGGCGCTGGCACAGCGGGCTGGAGCCGCTCATTAATTCAATTACAGAGCAGGGAAGCATCCCGGAGCCGGGGAAGCAGCTCGGAGCTTATCGGCGCTGGTGGCTCCTTCCCTGATAAGGGCCAGGCGTCCCCAGGGGGACAGGGACAGGGAGGACAGACGTGCTGGCAATTATCCCACCGGCTGTTCCCGCAAGAAAGAGATTTCCAGGCGGATTGTGCCTGGCTCTGGCTCAGTGCCCCTTCCAGGGGACACCCCGGGCTGTGGGAGGTGTCCCAGCCCCCGGCAGGGGTGGAACGGGATGAGCTTTAAGGCTTTTCCCACCCAAACCAGCCTGGGGCTCTGGGGCCGCCCAGCGTGGAAGGGGATCTGCTGGAATTTGCTGTTTATCTGAGCCGGGAAGGCAGCTGGCACCTGCCAGTGGCACATTGTCCCCAAAGGGTGGCCCAGGCGTGGCGGGGCCTTCGTGCCTCCTGTTCCTCCTCCCCGGTCCCAAAACCAGAGCCAAATCCGTGTCTGAGCACCCCAAAAGCAGCTTCAGGCTCATCCCAGCCAAGCAACAGAATGGTTTGTACTGGTTTGTACTGGTTTGCTCTGGTTTGTGCTGGTTTGCTCTGGTTTGCGCTGGTTTGTACTGGTTTGCTCTGGTTTGCTCTGCTTTGTGCTGGTTTGCCCTGGTTTGTGCTGGTTTGCTCTGGTTTGCTCTGGTTTCCACACCAGCAACCAACTGGTTTGAGGTGTCAGGGGCCGGAGGAGCTGCAGGGACAGAGGGGACCTGCCAGGTGCATCCAGAGCCACGGAGATCCCGGTTCTCCCCTCTGCTCCCTCACCCGGGAGAGGATTTCGGAAGAAGGAACCGGGCAAAGCCTGTGCAGGCAGAGGAGGAATCTCAGGGACAAGGGGACATTCCCAGCTCCAGCTGTGCTGCTCCAGGAGGTCCCTACTCCTCCCTCCATGTGTCTCCAGGGATGCTGGTTCCTCTGGAAGGGCGGGAACGGTGCGGGATGCTCGGTGGGAACCGCGGCTGTGCTCCCACAGCGGGGGCCGGGCTGCGCTGAGAGACGGGGTGCGGTCGCCGCGTCCTCGCTGCTGGGGACACCCTACAAAACTGAGAAGGAGGGGTTTTTAGGGAATGCCCAGTGGAGCTGAGCAGGTTCTGCCCCCTCTCCCGCAGTTTGGTGCCAAGCCCAGAGCGGCACGAGGAGCTACGGGCCGGTGTTCGAGGAGCAGCCGTCCCACACCCTCTTCCCTGAGGGCTCGGCAGAGGAAAAGGTCACCCTGGCCTGCCGAGCACGGGCCAATCCTCCCGCCACCTACAGGTGAGCTCGGCGCTCCCTCCGCACCTGGAACGGGATAAAAACACCCGGAATTCTGCTTCCTCCCCTCCACTTCCATACACGGAAAATTATTGGCTCGGGAATGAGATTCCTGAGAGGAGCTGAGAAAGGTCTGGACAGTCCTGAGGGAGCTGGGAAGGGTCAGGAGAGTCCTGAGGGAGCTGGGAAGGGTCTGGAGGATCCTGAGGGAGCTGGGAAGGGTCAGGAGAGTCCTGATGGAGCTGGGAAGGGTCTGGAGGATCCTGAGGGAGCTGGGAAGGGTCTGGAGAGTCCTGAGGGAATTAGGAAGGGTCTGGAGGATCCTGAGGGAGCTGGGAAGGGGCTCAGCCTGGAGAAAAGGAGGCTCAGGGTGGAGAGCAGCAGGAATTCCCTCACGGGAAGGGCGGCCAGGCCTTGGAAGTGCCCGGGGAGGTTTGGAGTGCCCATCCCTGGAGCTGGCACTGAGTGCTCCGGGCGGGGATCGGGCACAGCTCGGCCTCGATGATCCCAGAGGGATTCTCCAGCCTCAACAATCCCACAATTCTGAGATGTTCCACCCCTCCCAGGGCAGAGCTCAGATCCAAATCCACTTCCAGCTGGAAAACCACCGGGCCCAGCCCCCGCTGAGGCCATGGGGATTTATCCCTGCTCCCGTTTGTGCTGGCAGGTGGAAGATGAACGGCACGGAGCTGAAGCTGGAGCCGGATTCCCGCTACAGGCTGGTGGCCGGGGATTTGGTGATCAGCAACCCCGTGAAAGCCAAGGATTCCGGCTCCTACCAGTGCGTGGCATCCAATTCCAGGGGCACCGTGGTGAGCAGGGAAGCCTCGCTCCGCTTTGGCTGTAAGTTTGGCACCGCCAGGTAAATTAAACGCAACCACAGTTAGGCTGGGCTTAAACTGAGCCTGCCTGGAAAAAGGCTGGAGAGAATCTCTCCAACACATCACGCCATGGAGAAATCCCCCATGGAAATTCGGAGAATTTGGGGTATTATGGAGAAAATCAACGATATTTTTGGATCTCCCTCTGCACAAACCCACCCAAGGAGGGGCAGAGAGAGCAGAGGTTCCTCCAGCTGTTTATTTCCTGTCCGGGTTTCACTGTGCCTGTTCAGTTTTGCAGGAATTCTCGGCGGAAGAGCGGGACCCCGTGAAGATCACCGAGGGCTGGGGGGTGATGTTCACCTGCAGCCCCCCGCCCCACTACCCAGGTAAGGGGGGACACAGCCGAGCACGGGGTTCCCGGATTTTCTGGGAATTTCAGGGAAGGAAATTCGGGGTTAATCAGGGTTTGTAATGCAACGAAGCAGAGGCGGGACATGGCGTGTCCATGCAAGGGCCAATTCCAGCCTGGAATCCCACTGGGTCCATCCCACCCAAGCCTGGAATCCCACTGTGCCCATCCCGCCCAGGTGGGACAAACCCGCCCGGTTTATTCCTTTCCTTTTCCCCCACCAGGCTTATCCTACCGGTGGCTCCTGAACGAATTCCCGAATTTCATCCCGGCCGACGGGAGACGTTTCATCTCCCAGACCACGGGCAACCTTTACATTGCCAAGACAGAGGCCTCGGACCTGGGCAACTATTCCTGCTTTGCCACAAGCCACATTGACTTCATCACCAAGAGCGTCTTCAGCAAGTTCTCCCGCCTCAGCCTGGCTGCAGAGGGTCGGTGCCCTTGGATTGTCCCAAAAATGCCAATTCTTGTGGGAATAAGCCGAATTAGCAACCCCCTGCAAAGCATTTGGGCTCCACAGCACCCAAATCACCCTCCAGCCTCTCGTGAGAGCTTCAGAAATATGGATGGGCTGGGATGGGCTGGGAGGGAAGCAGCTCTCTCTCCAGGATTCCCTGTTTCCATGGGGTTTCTCTGTTTTTAAAGGATAATTCTGGTACGGGGAAAAGGGAATTAAACAGGAGGAAGGGCTGGATGGACACGGATTGCAGCAGCCTGGGATAGTGGAAAGTGTCCCTGTCCATGGCACGGGTGGGACTGGGTGGGCTTTAAGGACCCTCCCGACCCAAACCATTCCAGGATTCTGTGATTCTTGGGAATTACGGGGCCCTGAGACACTATAAACAGATTTTTAAGACACTTCAGCAAGAGCTGTCCGAAAAAGAAAAGGAAACCTCTGTCCCCTCAGCCAAACACAGGACGGGGTTGGGAATTCGCCGCAGGGGTCCCTCTGCCCCTGGGGACCCCGGGCGGGGTTTGGCGTCGCCCGGGTGCCCTGAGCAGGGCTCTCCCCGTGCAGACCCCCGGCAGTTCCCACCCAGCATCAAGGCCAGGTTCCCCGCGGACACCTACGCCCTGGCGGGGCAGGTGGTGACCCTGGAGTGCTTCGCCTTCGGAAAGTGAGCGCAGCGAGGATGGGGATCGGGATGGGGATCGGGGTGGGGATCAGGGTCAGGATTGGGATCAGGATGGGTATTGGGATGGGGATCAGGATGGGGATCGTGGTGGGATCAGGACTGGGGTCAGGATTGGGATCGGGATGGGTATTGGGATGGGGATCAGGACCAGGGTCAGGATTGGGATCAGGATAGGTATTGGGATGGGGATTGGGATGGGGATCGTGGCGGGATCAGGATTGGGGTCAGGATTGGGATCAGGGTGGGTATCGGGATGGGGATTGGGATGGGGATCGTGGCGGGATCAGGATTGGGGTCAGGATTGGGATCACGGTGGGGATTGGGATGGGGATCGGGATGGGGATCGTGGTGGGATCAGGATTGGAATAGGGATGGGGATCAGGATGGGGATTGGGATCAGGGTGAGAATCGGTACTGGGATCAGGCCGGGGATGGGGATTGGGATCAGAATTGGGATTGGGATGGGGATCAGGATGGGAATTGGGATTGGGATCAGGATGTGGATCAGGACTGGGATGGAGATCAGGACTGGGAGGCAATGGCGGAACTCCCACACCTCCTCTCTCCAACGGAAGACCTGAGAGGGAGGGAAATGGGAAAGGGAGGGACTGGCTAAAGCCAAGGCCCAGCGGGACAGGGCCGGGGTGGCCACGCGGGGCCCGGGTTCGGCCCGGATTCACCGGATGGGCTTTCCCGCAGCCCCGTGCCCCGGATCAAGTGGAGGAAGCTGGATGGGCCGCAGTCCTCCAAGTGGATCGGCAGCGAGCCCCTGCTGCAGATCCAGCACGCTGGATTTGAGGATGAGGGGACGTACGAGTGTGAGGCGGAAAACGCCAAAGGGAGGGACACGCACCAGGGCCGCATCATCGTCCACGGTAACGCGTCCAAACACGGCCCTCACCCAGGGGACACGTCCAAACACATCCCTTATCCAAGGGGACACATCCAAACACATCCTTCATCCAAGGGGACACATCCAGACACATCCTTCATCCAAGGGGACACATCCAAACATGTCCCTTATCCAAGGGGACACATCCAAACACGTCCCTTATCCAAGGGGACACATCCAAACACGTCCTTCATCCAAGGGGACACATCCAAACATGTCCCTTATCCAAGGGGACACATCCAAACACGTCCCTTATCCAAGGGGACACATCCAAACACGTCCTTCATCCAAGGGGACACATCCAAACACGTCCCTTATCCAAGGGGACACATCCAAACATGTCCTTCATGCAAGGGGACACATTAAACATGTCCTTCATCCAAGGGGACACATCCAAACACGTCCCTTATCCAAGGGGACACATCCAAACATGTCCTTCATCCAAGGGGACACATCCAAACACGTCCCTTATCCAAGGGGACACATCCAAACATGTCCTTCATGCAAGGGGACACATTAAACATGTCCTTCATCCAAGGGGACACATCCAAACATGTCCTTCATGCAAGGGGACACATTAAACATGTCCTTCATGCAAGGGGACACATTAAACATGTCCTTCATCCAAGAAACACATTTAAGCATGTGTCCTTCATCCAGGGGACACATTTTAACTTCCCAGAGCACACCAAGGTGCCCCAGGCAATGCTCTGAGGCTTTGGGACTGAGACCGCCTCTCTAATCCTGGTTCTTACCAGCCTTAATTTAAGGCCTCGCAAAGCCCCAGCAAAGACCTGCAGGGATCAGGGAAACCTTTCCTCAGAGGGCACACTTGGGCTGTGGCAAGGACAGGGAGAGAGAGAGAGAGAGAGAGCTCCTAACGGGCTCTAAAATCACCACAGCAAACATCAGGAACCAGGGAGGGAAGGAGAGGGATGAAAATCAAACTTGGCTCGCATTCAAGATCCTCTCCAAGCCTGAGGAGCTTCCACCAGGGCTAATGCTTCGAGCTGTTAACCAGATCTATTTAAGCTAAAAAACTCAACCTGGTTACCTCAGCCTGATTCCAGCTTTTCCTGAAGTTCAGGAATGGCCTGAAGCTGAGAGAGGGAAGGTTTAGAGATGTAAGGAAGAAATTCTTTACTGTAGGAGTGGTGAGGCCCTGGCACAGGATGGGTGGGGATGGTGGCACAGGGGCTGTGGCTTCCCCATCCCTGGAAGTGTTCCAGGCCAGGCTGGACAGGACTTGGAGCAACCTGGGATGGTGGAAGCTGTCCCTGCCTATGGCGGGGGGTTGGCACTGGGGGATCTTTAATTCCTTTCCAACCCAAACCATTCCGTGATCTGATGATTCAGGAACGGCTGAATTTTCTCTCAAGAAGAGAAACCAATTCCTCAGCCCTGGGTTGTTCTGCCCTGATCCTGCCCAGCAGGACCCGGCCGTGCCTCTCCCTGCACAAAAGGCCGGGGCTGCTCCCGTGGCACATCCCGCTGTGCCAGTGCCGGCAGCGCTGGCACGGGGACATCCTTCTGCCAGCCTGGCAGCGCCTCCTCTCAGCTGAGCTCCTTGGCTCTGCCCCCTCTCTCTTGTCCCCCGCAGCCCAGCCCGACTGGCTGGACGTGATCTCGGACACGGAGGCCGACATCGGGTCCGACCTGCGCTGGAGCTGCGTGGCCTCCGGCAAACCGCGGCCCACGGTGCGCTGGCTGCGGGATGGGCGGCCCCTGACGTCCCAGGTACCCCCCAGGCAGCTCTGCTCCCGCTCCTCCAGCCCCAGCCCCTCCTCCTGCCTCGCTCCTGCATCCCTGCCGAGGTTCTCACCCCGCATCCCTCCTCCATGTGCCCCCATCGGGCTGCGAAGCGATGGCACCACCCCCAGATCCCCTCTCCTGGCGCTGCCATCCCAGCCATTGCTTCGTGCAGCTGCAGGGACTCACGGCCGGCCGGCGGGGAGGACAAACAGCGCCTCGTGCCTGTCCCGGTGTGCCCCGCTCGCTGCTGCCCAGGTGTCTCGGCAAGCAGGGCACGGCGGCGTGGGGGAGTGACCGCACAGGCATGAAAACAAATCCTGTCTTTTCCCCCATGGGAAACCGGGCCGGCCTCGAGGAGTCTGTGACGAGCTCAACCCTGAGCCAGCCGAGGACTGAGTTCCATTCTTTTTCTTTTTTTGTTTGTTTTTCTCACCTAATGGGTTCATCCTCTTGTTTGCACAGAACCGCATCGAAGTGAGCGGTGGAGAGCTGAGATTTTCCAAGCTAGTCCTGGAGGACTCTGGCATGTATCAGTGTGTGGCTGAGAACAAGCATGGCACAGTTTATGCAAGTGCTGAATTAACAGTGCAAGGTAATTCCTCCTTTCCCAGAGCTCTGCGTTCCAATGGGACACTGAAAAAAAAATCTCTTCCTAATATCCTGATGTGATCCTGACGTTGCCACGTCGCAGTGAGATAAGAGCAGGCAAAAACTGCTTCGCTTGCCGCTGAAATGGTTGCTGGTTCAACAAGACACTGCGCAAGCCTTTAAATCTTAAATCCTGCGTGAATTCTGTGTGAAAGTGAACAAAAAAATCTGTTTAGCCACGGGAAGTGGACAGGACACCCAGCAGCGGCGCTACAACCTCTCTTCCACTACAAATTCCTCTTTTTTGGAGGAAAGAGGTCTAAAAAAGAAAAGAGTTCAGCCTCCATTCCACCTGCTTCGATGGATGGTGACTGGAGCTGAACTGCTGCCAAACTTGTCCCATGTCAGTCCAAAAGTTTTATCTCCTCATGGAGATGCTAAAGATAAATTAAAGGCCCTGAGCACCAACTGCTCAACATTAACACACCGAGGCCAACAGGTAAATCCCAATTCCATCTGCAATTCCAGGAGGAGTTTCAGGCAAGATGGATGTCTGCGTTGGTCAGGATATTGAAGAGATTATCCTCGACATGCTCCAAAGCAGCTGTTGTTGTGTCTCTCGAAGACCTTGCACTTGTTAGGGTCATTCCCATCGCTCTGTCCCACTCCTGTGCCACATAATTCCTGCCTGGCAGGCATCAGGATCCACCCAGCAGCCGAGGAATTCCTCCCTTATCCCGCTCTCCAGACTCTGCCTCGCTTCTCTTACCGAGCCATCCAACAACAAATCAATTCCCACTCGCACGGCGCTGAAACTCCCCCCAGGGCAGCGTTTCTAATCCTTCCTTAATCCTTTTTTTTTATCCCTGTAGCCTTAGCTCCAGATTTTAGACTAAACCCGGTGAAGCGCCTGATCCCGGCAGCGCGGAGTGGGAAGGTCATCATCCCGTGCCAACCACGAGCAGCTCCAAAAGCCACCGTGCTCTGGACCAAAGGGACAGAACTCCTGGTCAACAGCAGCAGGTAGCGGCACAGAGTCAGCTTCCACCTAGAAAATGTAGCTAAAATAATTTATTTCTTTTTTCACCAGAAGACTGCACTCCATGATCCAAACGTGCTGCTGCATCCCTGAATTTTGTTAGTCCTCTGATTTCTTCTTTAGCAAACGCCTTCACGATATTTTTTTTTCCCCGCCTGATTTTGTCCCCGGTTTCTCTAAAATCAGTGGGAATTCCCAAATGTCCAGAACGAGCGGATCTTTTACCCTTCCTTTGTGCGGCTCCTCTTCCCTTGCAGGGTGACGATCACGGCGGATGGGACCTTGATCCTGCAGAACATCAGCAAATCCGATGAGGGAAAATACACCTGCTTTGCCGAGAACTTCATGGGCAAAGCCAACAGCACCGGCGTCCTCTCTGTCCGAGGTAGGGACGCTCATTTGGGCTCAATCGAGCAAGAAACGGCGAAGAACGAATGATGTGATCTTTTTCCTCTCCTTATACTCCCAAAAAACAGAATAATCAGGGAACCAAAGTGATTTCAGGTGGAGCAGCAAAACTTCTGCCTGACCCACCAACAACCCTTCAGAAAAGCGTTTTTCTTTTCCATTTCCCAATCCTTCCTCTTCCTTCTGCGAGGCTCTGGCTGTTGGGGCGGGACGAGGAGCCGGGAGGGATGGTTTGGATAGTGGCACGGGGATTTCTGCGGCTCACGGCCCCTCCCGCTCGTTCCCTGCAGATGCCACCAAGATCACGCTGGCACCGTCGAGCGCCGACATCAACGTGGGCGAGAACCTCACCCTGCAGTGCCACGCCTCCCACGACCCCACCATGGACCTCACCTTCACCTGGTCCCTGGATGATTTCCCCATCGACTTCGACAAGTCCGAGGGGCACTACCGGCGAGCCAGCGCGGTGAGTCCAGAGGGAATTCCCGACCATCCCAAAGGATGGGAAATTAATTTTGTTATTCGCGTGTTTGTGCCCACCAAAGCTGCTCCATCGCTTTGCCCAGAGCGGTTGTAATTCCACATCCCTGGAAGTGTCCAAGGCCAGGCTGGACGGGGCTTGGAGCACCCTGGGATAGTGGGAAGTGTCTCTGCCTATGGCAGGGGTGGAATGGGATGGGCTTTAAGATCCTTCCCAATTCGAACCATTCCAGTGTTCCATGATCACACCCCTCCTAAACTGGAGGAGAAAGGGAAAGGCCTGTGGATAAAGGCAGGCAGAGATCACTCAGTGACCACTCAATGATCACTCACTGATCACCCAATGGTCACTCATTGGTCACTCAGTGATCACCTAATGGTCACTCAGTGTTCCCTCAATGATCACTCATTGATCGATCATCACCTTTTGATCACCATCCCAAGCCAAACAGACCCAGCACAGGCGCGGCCTTGGCCAGCACCGGATCCGTCTCGGATCCATCCAACTCCATCACCCATGGGGGAATCTTTTCCCATCTCCCTCTCCTCCACCTCCACCGCAACCTCACCACCCAAACCCAAACCACAGTGAATTCTGGACGGTGGCCGGGCGCCTCCTGATGCCGTCCCCGCCGTGTTCCCCCGCTGCCCTGCAGAAGGAGGCCATCGGGGACCTCAGCATCTCCAACGCGCAGCTGCGGCACTCGGGGCGTTACACCTGCACGGCCCAGACCGTGGTGGACAGCGCGTCCGAGTCAGCCACGCTCACCGTCAGAGGTAATTCCCCGTGGGAACGTTCCCCGCTCCTGACAAACCCAGAGCAATGACGTGGTCCGTGCCATCAGCTGCTCCTCCCTTGCAACCACCTCGCACCAAATAATCCCGTGATACGGCCTAGCGGGTTTTATTTTCACCCAAAACTTGGGTTTGATCGTCTTGGAGGCCTTTTCCAACCTTTCCATCCAGGCTTAGGAGATTTTCCAGACGCTTAAGCTGGCAGTGAGGCTTCCCAACTTCCAAAAAATGTGAATTTAGGACTTGCACAATGCACAGAGTGATAAACCTCCAGATCTTCCGTGTCAGTGACACATTCCCCATCGCCCCCAGGACCTCCAGGCCCGCCCGGGGGGGTGGTGGTGAGGGACATCGGTGACACCAGCGTCCAGCTGAGCTGGAGCCGCGGCTTCGACAACCACAGCCCCATCGCCAGGTACCTCGTCGAGGCCCGGACCCTCCTGTCCAGCCAGTGGAAGCAGATGCGCACCAGTGAGTGTCCCCACGGTGGCACTGGTGACACACCGAGGCCACCGGCCACTGGCCAGTCCTGGCTCCACGCTGCTCCTCGCTCTGTTCCTTCCCCTCGGGTGTTATTGGATTTTACAGATCCCGTAAACATCGAGGGCAACGCGGAGACAGCGCAGGTGGTGAACCTCATCCCGTGGATGGATTACGAGTTCCGTGTCTTGGCCAGCAACATCCTGGGAATTGGGGAGCCCAGCCTGCCCTCCAGCAAAATCCGGACCAAGGAAGCAGGTGGGTGTGGAGACAACCCCAGGCCCCTGTACCTGCCCGGGATGGCCCCAAGGGATGAATCATCTCCTGGAGCGCTCCTGGAGCTGAGGCCACCACAGGATTTTCTACCTTTTTGCCCACTTCTGTGTGAAAGACGAGCAGGGTTGGAACTGCACTCCCCAGCAGGAGAGCTGCACCCAATCCACCAAATGCAAACCAGCTCCTCCTAACAAAACTCCCCTCCACATCCCTGCTTCTGAGCTCCACCCTTGTCCCCTCGGACACCAGATCCTTGTCCCATGCCCCGTAAACAACTCTGTCAGGCACAAGCCAGAATTCCAGACAGGATTTTCGTGGCTGAAAACAGAGCCCAGGCCTTTCCTGGGAGCTGTCCCATCCGGTGTCACCGGTGTCACGCCATGGTTGTGCTCCTCTCCATCGCTCCCATCTCCTTAACCCAAACCCTCTGCTTCCCTTCGGGGCCCTCACAGCACCGACAGTGGCACCGTCCGGGCTCGGCGGCGGCGGAGGGGCTCCCAACGAGCTCATCATCACCTGGACGGTGAGTTGGGAACAGGGAAAGCACCAAGGTGGGACCATGCAGCATTTTTTGGGGGGGGGAAATCAGCAGCTCCGTTCCAGTCTGGACACGGGGTTGAGCCAAGGGCTGGATTGGACGGACCAAGCGCACGTTTCCTTCAGGAAATCAGCGCTGCCGTTCCAGTTTGGACACAAGGTTGAGCCAAGGGCTGGTTTGGACGTTTCCTTTGGGAAATCAGCACCGCCGTTCCAGTCTGGACACGGGGTTGAGCCAAGGGCTGGATTGGACGGACCAAGCGCACGTTTCCTGCGGGAAATCAGCGCCGCCGTTCCAGTCTGGATGAGCCAAAGGCTGGTTTGGATGCACCAAGGCTCCCTCTCCCTTCCCAGCCGACGCTGCGGGACTACCAGAACGGCGACGGCTTTGGGTACATCGTGTCCTTCCGGAGGAAGGGCAGCCAGGCCTGGCTGAGGGCGCGGGTGCCGCACGCGGAGTCGCTGCACTTCGTGTACCGCAACGAGAGCATCGCGCCCTACACCCCCTTCGAGGTGAAGATCAAGGCCTACAACAGGAAAGGGGAGGGCCCCGAGAGCCTCACGGCCATCGTGTACTCGGCAGAGGAAGGTAAAGAGCAGTGGGAGAGCTGGGAATGTCCAGCATGGAGAGGAGAAGGCGCCAGGCAGAGCTCAGAGCCCCTCCCGGTGCCTCAAGAGGCTCCAGGAGAGCTGGAGAGGGGCTGGGGACAAGGGATGGCGGGACAGGAGACAGGGAATGGCTTCCCACTGCCAGAGGGTAGGGCTGGATGGGATTTTGGAATGGAATTATACCCTGTGAGGGTGGGGAGGGGCTGGGATGGAATTTCCAGAGCAGCTGTGGCTGCCCCTGGGTCCCTGGCAGTACCCAAGGCCAGGCTGGACACTGGGGCTTGGAGCAGCCTGGCACAGTGGGAGGTGTCCCTGCCCTGGCAGGGCTGGCACTGGATGAGCCTTAAGGTCCCTTCCACCCAAACCATTCCATGACTGCACAGACTCAGAATTCCCTGTTTTGTCCCCAAAATCCCCACCACCTTCCCTCAGCCAGATCCCTGCAGATCCGTGTCCATCCGGGAGCTCGGACGTTCCTTCGGCTCCCGGAACAGCGGTTCCTGCACGGCGTTCCTCCGCTTCTCCAAACACGCAGAGTGACGATTCCCTCAGCCCGGCCCCGAGCGCCTCGGAGCCGACACGGATCCCAGAGCTCACAGCTGCGGCCCTCCCTGTCCCCCTAAGCCCCTAAATCCCTTCCCCTCGCTCCGTAACACAAGACCAGCTGTCTGCCCGCGGGACAACGCTGCGGGAAAACCCTTTGTTCCCGACGGGGCCCGAAGTCAGGGAAAGGATTTTGTTCCTGTCTTTCAGAACCCAAAGAGGCTCCTTACAGGGTCATTGCCAAGTCTGTCCTGTCCTCGGAGATGGATGTGTCCTGGGAGCCCGTGGAGCAGGGAGAAGTGACCGGAGTGCTTTTGGGATACGAGGTAGGAGATTCCAATGGGAATGGGAGACCCTGAGAGCCCAGCAAGGAAAATTCCCCCGGGTTATGTGAGGTGAAAGGAAGCAGAATTTGATTCCAGAGGTGGGGGATAATTCACACCACGTGGTTCTAATGGGACTGGCACCGCTCTCTCAGGAGAGATTAAAGGGAATCATCCCATTTTTCCTGCCTGCCTTTCCCAGGAGGCCGTGGCCTCATTCCTGGGCACACACAAAGCAAAATACACGGAAACAAACACCCGAAGGCCCTTCAGGATGGGCTGACTTGGGATTTGCAGATCTCTGCTCCCTAAGCCCGCCCTGTCCTTTTCCGTGCAGATCCGGTACTGGAAGGATGGGGACAAGGAGGAGGCGGCCGACAGGGTGAGGACAGCGGGGCTGGTGACATCGGTTCACGTCACCGGCCTGAACCCCAACACCAACTACCACGTGTCGGTGCGAGCCTACAACCGGGCAGGGACCGGCCCCCCCAGCCCCTCCACCAACGTCACCACCACGAGACCCCGTGAGTGAGCCCTGGCCCCTCCACTTCCCACAGGATCCCCCAAAACCAGCCCAACGTTGATCTTGGTCTGATGCCCCTGGAATGCCCCACGGCGGTCATGCCCCAAGGCTCAGGGGGCGGCCGGGACCAGCACAGCCTTCTCCTCGCTCCCCGATTTACCCGATCCCTGTCTGGTTTTGCATCCCTCAGCACCGAAAAGGCCACCTGGGAACATCTCCTGGACTTTTTCCGGCTCCACAGTCAGCATCAAGTGGGACCCCGTGGTGGCCAAGGCAGACGAGTCGGCAGTGACGGGGTACAAGGTACGGCCGGCGCGGCCGGGCGACTCCTGGAGGTGATGCAAGGAAACCCCGGGGATCGGGAACTCAGCATTCCCTCTTCCCACAGATGCTCTACAGGCAGGATTCCCACTCGGCCCCCACCCTGTACCTGGCCAGCAAGAGCCAGATCGACATCCCCATCCCCGAGGATTTCACTCACGCCTTCGTCCAGATCCGGGTGACCGGACCCGGCGGGGATGGGACCCCGGCAGAAGTTCACATCCTCCGGAACAGCGGTACCTGTGCTCCTGCGGCCGCACCCACCCACCTGACCACACCCACCCACCTGACCACANCCCATCCACCTGACCACACCCATCAAACTGACCACACCCATCAAACTGACCACACCCACCCAACTGACCACACCCACCCAACTGACCACACCCACCCCTGTGATTCTTGACCACACCCTTTCCATGCGCTCCTCTGGCCATACCTGTTTCACTGACCACACCCACTCCTCTGGCCACGCCCTCTCCATGTCCCAATTCCCTTTTCCAAGGCTCTCCACAGGTCCTGGAGCCCCGAGACAGGAGCTCATCCACAGACACCTCCTGTCCTTCCCCTTCCAAGCAGGAAGGACTCGGTCACGCCCCTCCCATCCTGGCCACAGCACGATCCAATAAATTGTGATTTAAAATCCCCTTCTCCCTTCCAGGGCCATGGGAGAACATCCTCCCGCAGTGTTTTAGGCTGACACTCTGGAATTGGTCTTTTCTGGAATTGGTCTTTTCTGGAATTGTTTCTTTCCTGGAATCAGCCTTTGGTTCCCTTGTGCTGTTCACTCATAGGAATTACTGACTCTTCTCCTCCCCACTCCTCTTCCCAAACTCAGCCCACCCTGACCCAGCTTTAGGATTTGCAGCCTCGAGACCCCACTACACCCAACTTCCCAAGAGTTAAGAACTAAAAACAATCTGAGTTCCCCACTAAGAGTGAAATCCCGGCTCTGCGGGGCAGCAGCTCCAGCAAATTCCCTAAATTCAGGGGTGAATTCTCAGCGCTCACCCCCAAATTCCTGTTCCCGGCATTCCCAGGAGTTTTATCAGCACCAAACTCACAAAAGACCCCACAAAACCCCACCTCCCTCAAGTTCCCCGCAGTCACCCCACAGCCGGCCCTTCCCTGTTCCCTGTTTTTCCAGGGACGAGCATGATGGTGGAGGACGCGGGGACGAGGCCAGCGCCACACGTCGTGGTCATCACCACCAGCTCCCTGCTGATGGTGGCCCTGATCAGCTCCCTGGAGCTCTGACCCCGGACACGGCTCCGGACACGATTCCTCCCCATCCCGCGGGAACAACGCAGATCCCACCCGGGACCGGGGCAGCACCGCGGGGAGAGGATTGGACCGTGTGCTTGGAAGGGAGGAAGAAGTTAAAAACAGCTTTTCTCTTTTTTTTTTTTGTTTGGAGGAACAAAAGCTTTCATACAAGACATGGGTCTTTAACCGACGAAATGTTTTTTAAGGAAAACGAGGAAAACGAAGAATTCTCCAGGAATTCTGCAGCCAACTGCCTGCCCCTCCACCCCCCACCGTATCCATAGGTTTTCTGCCTTATTGAAGCCATGTTTGAGATAACCAGACTGCTAAATTTGACTTTTTTTTTTAACTCTGTACAGTGAATTCCGTGGGGGCACGGGGACTGAGGAGTTCAGGGACCAGCACGTCCCACACCCATCCCACCACTGCCAGCTCGGGGCATTTGTGGGACGGGACTGATCCTTCTTCCCACAAAAAAAAGAGCCAAATCCTGCAGGAACCAGCCCAAGGAGACAAACCCACGGGAGGATCGAGCTCTGCCCCAGCCTGAAAAGCTTTTTTTACAACTCTGGTGTTCACTTGCACCCCCAGCATGGTGCTTGTCTCAGCTGTGAGGTGCAAATTCCGTGTTTTCCCATATCCCACGTGCTCTTGGGGTGGATTTGTCACCCTGTTTGCCTCTTTCCTTTCTGTTGGGGGAGAAGGGAATCCTTTCCCAGAATCCCTAATTCAGGCAGCTCTGCCTAAAAATGGAGGTGTCAATAAATCCAATTTCAGAGGGGCTTAAAGAAGGAAATTTTTAAAAATGACAAAACAGGAATGGGAGACTCAAGGAAGCCACCACTGGGACAAGGAAAATCTGGACTCGGATTCATCTCCCTGCACTGAGAATTCATCCAGCCAAAATTCCAGGCTCGGATTGGGACTGCAAAGGCTGAGATCCAGCCAGGAAGCGGCTCTGGATTCCAGCTCCGACGGCAGCCAGACACCCCAAGGAAGCACCGGGATGCCGAGGAGCCCCCTCCACTCCAGAGGCCGGGAAAAGCAGGGATGCTGAGCTGAGCACCCACAGGACTGGTTGGGAATCGATGTTGCCTGTTGAAATCTCTGTCTCCCAGTAAAGCAGTTGACCAAAGCTAAGGAGAATTGGTTGGTGTTGCTGCTGCTTCCACCCCAAGGGTGTTTTTAGGGATCTTCCCTGGCTGTGATTCCTCAATCCCAGAGAAAACGGTGCCAGCCTGGGCAATCCCAGTCCCGGAATTTCCTGGCTGGGCCCTGATGTGCAGTGTTCCCTTCAAATGGCAATCCTTTGCCCTTTTTAGCCCGGGTGGTGGCAGGGAAATCCCGCTCCAGACAGGGCAGCTCAGGCTTTGTAAAGCCCTGTTTTGGGCAGTCCCTTCTTGCATTCCATTGATCCGGGGTTGGGAGAGCCACAGGGAAGGATCTGCACCTGCAAACCCGGACTCTGGACCTCGGGAAATGACAAAAATCGACATTTAAAGCCCAGCCAGAGCCACCAACGGGAGGAAAAAGCTTGGAATCCTCCTTAAAACCTCTCGGAGGTTCCTAAAATAAAGCCCAGGGGGTAAAGGCGTGCAAAGACAGGGAGAGATCTGGAATTCACGGGATTTGGAGGGAGGATGGAGAGAGGGAAGGATGGAGTGAAGGAGGGGAAGGGTGGAGAGAGGGAAGGGAGGGAGGAAAGGAAAGGAAAGGAAAGGAAAGGAAACGAAAGGAAAGGAAAGGAAAGGAAAGGAAAGGAAAGGAAAGGAAAGGAAAGGAAAGGAAAGGAAAGGAAAGGAAAGGAAAGGAAAGGAAAAGGAAAGGAACCCTACCCAGCTCCAGCCTCTGGTGATCCCAAAGGTCCCGGAGCTCTGGGCTCAGCTGTGCTGGGGCAGCTCCTGCCCTGTCCCCAGGAGCTGCAGGGACAGCTCTGGTCACTCTGCAGTGACACAGCTCTGGACACTGCAGGGACAGCTCTGGTCACTCTGCAGGGACAGCTCTGGTCACTCTGCAGGGTGGGGAGGGATGGGGATGCTCTTCCAAAGGTTTTCCCTACTTGCACTGAGCTCCGACCTCTGCTATTCCCTATTCCTGCCTCCTCCCTTCCTTCCCCTGTTAAGATAAACATCCCCCAATCCTTGACATCCCTTCGAAAATTAAAGAGCACCCCCAAAAAATCCCATTAAAGGCCCTTTGTGACGGCTGCACCCCAGTGGCCATCCCAGCCCTCGGCCTTCAAATAAAAACTCCAATTATGGATTCGTTTTCCCTGCTCTGGGCATCTGGCTCCCCTCAGAAATTAAAAAACCCCACAATCCAAAGATGAAGGAGATTTTTGGCTCCCGTTCTGACTTCCCCAGCAGTGCCGGAGCTTTCATCCCGCTGGATTTGGGAATCCCAGCTGGGCCCAAGACACTGAAATTTCCATGACAAAGAGCAGAGAGGGTCCTGCAGATGGGGCAGCTCTGGACCATTAACTCCCAGCCCGCTGTGATGGGTCATTCCCAATTTTTCCATGTTCAGGAGGTGAAAAAAACCCTCTGGGAATCAGCTGTGGAAAGTGCCTGATTTGGTT
This sequence comes from Tichodroma muraria, assembly GCA_013390105.1. NCBI lineage: Eukaryota > Metazoa > Chordata > Aves > Passeriformes > Sittidae > Tichodroma > Tichodroma muraria. The sequence goes on along the minus strand of WAAG01076107.1, from coordinate 3,593 downwards.
TCCATTCAAATAAATTATTTTTTTCCCCCTCCACACTCGTATTTTTCAACATCAAAGCATTATTGTGTCGTTCTGGTAAAAGGAAAAACTCGGGAATTTTTCAGGCTTTAACGTTAGAGCTGTGCTGTTGTTTTCCCTGGATTAGGGTGTCCCTGTAGCTCACAGGGAAAAAGGGAACAGTAAATATGGAAAGAAAATAGAAGGGGAAAAAAAATTGTATTTTATAAGACCCTCCATGGATTCCACTCCCTGCAGAATTCCTGGCTTATCCTCATTAATCACCAGGAAAAATGAAAGATCCCAATCCCACCGAGCTGTTCCCATAAGGATTCTGGGGATCAGCTCAGCTTTGAGAGGACCAAACCCCCCCAGCTCTCATCTCCTGCCTCCTGCTGCTCCCTGCCCTGCACGGCTCAGGAATATCCCAGAAAACGCTTTTTCTGGGATGTCATGGAAGGGAGTGAAATTCCAGAGGGAAGCGGGGCACCGCCCGTCCCCACAGCTGGGAGCGAGCTCGGATCAGGGGAAACCACACCGGCTCAAAAATCCCCTCATTCCTCTCAGCCCTGACCCGGGGCAGCTCCACCCCCCAGGATTCTTGGAAAGGCAGGAGAAATCAAAGGAAATTCGAGGAAATTTGGCAGGAATAAGGATGGGAAGTTAAATTTAAAAGCCGCAAAGACCTTGAGGTAAAGCAAAGGCCCTTTAGAGGAGCTGGGAGCTCTTTGCTGTGGCTCCAAATCCCGGCTGGATCATTCCAGAATTCCACTGGAAGCACCTGCTGGAAATCCAGCACAGGTTCTCCAGCCCTCTCCTGACTTTACAGGCTCCAAAGTGGCCGAAAATATTCAATAATAAATGGTATCTGTTGAAAATAAATTATAAATATCCCATTAGTGATGGGATCCATGGAATGTCCTGAGTTTGAAGGGGAGGATCATCAAAATCCAACAGTGGGCGATCCCAAGAATCCCATCCCGAATTCCTAATCCAGGCTCCAAAGCAGCTGAAAATATTAATTTATAAAATGCGTCTGTTGCAAATAAATTATAAACACCCCATTAAAATACTTATGGGATCCATGGAATGTCCTGAGTTGGAAGGGAAGTTGGAAAATCCAACTGTGGACGACCCCAGGAATCCCATCCTGAATTCCTGAATTCCTGAATTCCTAACCCAGGCTCCAAAGTGGCCGAAAATATTCAATAATAAGCTGTGTCTGTTGCAAATAATAATATCCTGTTAGTGGTGGGATCCATGGAATGTCCTGAGTTGGGAGGGGAGGATCATCGAAATCCAACTGTGGGCGATCCCAAGAATCCCATCCTGAATTCCCAATCCCAATAAAGGGCCAAAGACGGGGAATTGCGTCAGTCTCCGTTCATTTCTCGTGCTGCTCTCCTCCTGCAAATCCTGCCCAGGCAGCAGAGCCCGAGGCTGAACAGGATCCCCAGGATCACTCCGCTCCCGAGTCCCAGCACGACCTCATAGAACCACTGCTTCTCCCAAAAATTCCGCCGCTGCTCCAGCTCCGCGGCGCCGGAGGCGTTTCCCGGCAGCTCCTCCCCGCTGGCCGCCAGCTGCTGCTCCCAAGTCAGGTATTTCTGGAAGTCGAGATCCACCAGATCCTTGGGGATCACCCTGAGGCCGAAGTAGATCCTCTTGACGATTCGGAAGGAGCTCAGCTCCTGCACGTCGCAGCGGTACGTCCCGGAATGCGACTCCAGGGCCGGCGAGAAGCTCAGGGAAGGGCTGGGATTGCGGAAGGGACGGAACAGGAGCTCGTTGGTGGTGATGAGCCCCTGGGCGAACCTCCAGCTGTAGCCGAAATTCTGCCCCTCCAGGCTGGCGGCGTCCGGGGAGAGGCAGGTGAGCCGGAAGCGCCGTCCCTCGGGAACGCTGAGGTGCCGGAGGCCGCAGATCCAATCGCTGAGGCAGCGGGAGCGCACCAGGGAGCAATTCCGGCGCTCCCCGGCCGGGCTGACCTCGCACAGGCGCTCCTCCTTCACGCCCAGCCCGCAGGAGACGCTGCAGGGCGTGGAGTTCACCACCACCATGGCCTTCAGCCCCAGCGGGATGGGCTCCGATCCCGATCCCAATCCCAAGGGAAGCTCCGATCCCGATCCAGAGGGAAGCGCCGCTGGCAGGCACAGGGCGCACAGCAGGATCACCACGACGGGGCTCTGCTCCATCTCCAGGTGTTCCCGTGGCGGGGCTCGGCACTGCGAACCCCCCAAATTCACCCCATAAATCTTCCAGGCTCTTCGGGATGTCTGTGACATCCCACCAGACCTAATCCGCCCACCTGGGAAAATCCACCTGGGTGTGGAGCCAAAGGCACAACTGAAAAAAGACACAGCGAGGTGTTGCTGGAGCCAGCGGGGCAGGAATTCCAGGAATTCCATCGGGAATGGACACCAAGATGTTGTGATCCACTGGATCCAATCCAACTCTGCCCAAATTCCATCAGTTTCGGGTGCGTTCGGCAATTTAAGAGGGAAACCCTCCCCTCTCTGTAGGACTTCCCACATTATTTTAGATGGATTTTATTTCAGATGGATTTCCACTGGAAAAGAAGCGGCTCCAGTTTCATTTTCCCACCAAACTCCAAATTTCCAGCACGAATTACTGCTGGAAATCTCCCAAATAACGCTGTGGAGCGTGAGGAAATCCCAAAATCCCAATTCCTCCGTTCCCCGTCCAATCCTGACCTACACAAACACATCCCGGAGTCTGGAGCATTCCCCAAATCCAACCACAACATTCCAACCTCTACTTGGGCTGATCCATGGGAATCCGGGGCTGGTTTGCCTCCGGTCACTCCGTGTCCACCCCAGGCCCTGGAGCTGTTCCCATGGGAGCAGCTCTGATGTCACAGCCGGGGCACAACTGCCCCAAACATTCCAAGGAAGAACCCTCAGGGAAGGCCGAGCAAATCCTGGAAGCTGAGGGCCCCAGAAGCTCCCGGAGAGGCTCTGGATAAGATTCCCAGCCTTGGAAGGAGCCACAGGAGTTTGGAGAGCTCCCAGAGCCCTCATTCCCAAGGGATCCAACCCTAAACCTCCACTGATGGATCCACAGGAGTCGTTCCCACGCTGCCATCCCAGGAAAACGCTCGGAGAGGAGATTCCAGTGGGATCCATGTGGTACTCGAGCATCCCCAAAAAAATGATGCACTGCTGAAGTGTTCTTCCCTGGAAAATCCAGGGGATTTGATGAAGGAACCCCCCACAGTTCCATGGAACCACATTCTCCATAGTTTCTGACCACAATTTTATGGAAAAGGCATCTCATAATCAGAGTCTCCTGCTGGGCATCCCTGGATTCCCACAGGGATTTGCTGAGTTCTTCTGCCCAAACATCCGGATCCATTTCCCTTCCTCACACCCCTTGAAGAATTCCCAAAGCTCCAGGAGGATTTTCCACCCCCAGTCCCCTGGAGCTGCCCTCCCCTCCCAGCTCCGTGTCCAGCTCCCCTTTCCCAGCCTGGCTCCGAGTGCACTCAGGGATCTGGGAATTCCAGACTGGTTTGGGTGGGAAGGGACCATAAATCCCCCCCCATTCCACAACCCCAGGATGCTCCAAACCCCGTC
>WAAG01076105.1:16588-29177 GCA_013390105.1 Tichodroma muraria | reverse complement strand
GTGCTGACAGCACATGGTAGCTGAAGCTGCTGCTCCAATGTCTGAACAGCTGAGCTCAGTTTTTACCTGCCTTAAAGAAAAGTGAATGCAGTCCACATTTCCCTTCCTGCTGGGTTATTGATCGCTCTTGGTACAGGATGTGCCATGGAGGGATTCTCTCCATTTTAAGCAGAATATGGCTGGCCTGTTAAAACAAGTGTGAGAACTTTGCTCTGGAAACATCTGAGTTTATTTAATGGACATTGAAGGCCATTAAATAAATGGATATTTAAGGACATGTGTCTCTAATCATGAGTAGGAGAGACATGAGATCTCAGCAGGTTATGATGAGGGTGGGTAAGAAAAAGCTCTCTCAAGTGTGAGGCAGAAGAGTATCAGACCAGCATCCCTACTGCAAGGAGAGGCAGGAGAGCCTCATGGGAGCCCCCACAAGGTTTGAATGGATCATCATGGTCTCTCCTGTGCTGTGCTGCATTCAGCCAGGCATGTAGATGTCTATTCCTGGTACTCTGTACAGTAATAAAAGGTTGTTTGCAGAAAGAGAAGGGGGAAAAAGGGTGAGGAAAGCTCCAGAATTTCCTGCAGAGACCCAGGATGTCATCTTCCCAGGAGAATACATTGGATCCTGATTTTAAAGATTTAAGTGAAAAATCCCTTACCTTGCTGCCTTTCATCTTTGTCCATTATCTGGCCACGATGGGAATCACTCCTTCCTGCCACTGCCTTTGGTGTCAGTCTGCAGTACCTTAGTTCTGCTGCTGGAGTATGGAGCCACCAGCTGGTGCCGTGTTCCTCCTGCTCAGATGGAAAATTAAATTATCCCTCTCTCCTTCCCACAACTTTGCTATAGGTGACAAGGTAAAGAAAAAGTCTGGTGTGGCCTTGAGCCCATCCTCAAACAGCTCCCCAAGATACCAGACAGAAAAGCAGAAAAAGTGTTTCCATGTTAGGGGTTATTGAATAAAGCTATTTTGAAACAAAACTTCTATAGCCAACATGGTCTTTGAATCATTAAGGCTTTGTGGGGAGGGTTTCAGCAAAAGATGTTGTTTAGAGTATGCCTAACAGTGGCATTCCAGTGAGGAATCAGAGGAGAGTATAGCAATAACTAACCAAGTGGCTGATGCTGGTTAGGAGTACTTTGGTATTGTAGCTGGAGTGAAGTATAGATGTTGGCCTCAGTTTCCTCATCTGTGAATTTAATACTTATTGGCTTTCTGAAGAACTGAGCAGTATATTGAGTACATTTTTGTTATCTCCATGTAGGATTCATATGCATGTTCTTTTGTGAAGTAAAGAAAACTGTGATTGGTCTTTTTAGTAGTGCTAGAAGAGCAAACATTATTTTTTCCCTTTACTGTATTCTTGAATTCAATAAATGGGAGGAGAAAAAAGATGAAGAAAACATAAAGAGAAAAGGTTGTTTTAGTTACTTTACAACAATCAGTTCAAAAGCAGAATTCAGCATTATGACACACTGATATGCAGTGGCCAGAAACCCATTGAATTACATCTCTTGTCACACAGAGTATTCATTGTGAAATCCACCACCTTTTCCTCTTCAACAGTCATTAGGCAGGTGGCTTGAGGGTTGCTGACACCACCTGCAAGGGTGAATGATCCCTTGTGGAAGTCAAGTGCCAACAGGCCTCGAGCAGAGCAGAGGTGGTGCAGGTGTACCTTAGGGTGTGAGAGGGGGCTGGGAAAGCCTTACTGCTAACAGAGGGAGGAGAGGGCCTCAGGCCATGACTGATAAACCTGAAACTATCATTTTAATGACAGACATAATTTCAATCATTTTATACCCACAGTGNATATTGATATATCACCTAATATATATATATTTCACCTAATATATCAGGTGAAAGCTGATAACTCATGGAAATATTCAGCTTGTCCAGATTTCTCTTGCATTCGTTCTATTTCTTGGAAGTTGATTGAGGCATCCAGACCTGATGCTCCACTCAATTTTCTCATTCCAATTCTCTCTGTGGACAATGGAAGAAGGTTATTGCACAGATTTAATCAAATGTGCTCAATCTTGACCAAATATTAATGGTGGAAGATGCACAGTGCAAAGTCAACTACAAGCGTTTTATTGACAGCTATTTACACGTACAGAGAACACCAAAATCACTTCAAAATAGTCTCTTAAATGATACAGAGATAATTGATCAAATTTCTTATGTGAATGAAACCAGTTATTGATAATAGCTTCTATGATAGTATTGAATACCTGGGTTCAGTTTGGATTTATGCAGTGTGTGGATGGGTACAAAAAGTACTCAACATCAAAGTGCATAATGATCATACTTGATCATTATCACTCTTGCTCAGTGCTGAAAAACTGACTTAGAGGTTTACTCTCTCTTTTCCTTTATCCTAATCATTATTTTCCCCTCTGTGCTCAAGCCATTGACAATATAGAGAACGTAAATCCTCTTTTATTTCTTTGCCAAATTTTCCCCCTCTGTAGTTTTCTACTCTCTCTATTCTATTCTGCTCTTGTTTTGAGAAATGGATAGGTGTGGGAGGGGGAAGACTTACCCATCTAGTTACACATGCTGCCATCAACAGTGAATTTCCAGCACTGTCTTCAGGCTGGGCAGACATTTCCAACCTCTCATTGTCTTGTCAGAGTTTTCAGGTGTCTTGTGGCAAAGTCCTTTGAGTGGTCTTGTCAACTGATGCACATTTCCTTCTTGGCATTAAATGTACTTGCAGAGGGAGAATGTGATTTTTTTACATGCAGTTATAGAGACAGCAGTTATGTTTGTCTGCTGTATGCAAAGAAGGTGCCTGTTTACTGCTACGCCTCCAAACCTCCTGTTCCTACTTGTGGACTGTTGAGACTAAGAGCAACAGGGTAAAAATGTGTTTGTGAAAGGCTGGTGTTGGATGCCAGGGGAAAGTTTGTCCTGGGGAGTACAGATACAATAAAGAAGGTTTTGAATTTCTTCTAAGTTCTTGCAGTATAAATAAAAGAATTCCAATGAGGTGATATATCTAGAAGTTAAGAAAAACAACAGACTATTAAAAAGTAAATAATCAGTTCTGAAAACAAGTGTACAAAGAGGAGGGAGAAAATAATGTCTACCAGGTATTGAGTCTGTCCTTGCTGTCAGAAAATTCATCTGAATGCTCACCCTGCCCTGAGCCTTGTGCCAGGGTGTCCCTCTCTGCCATGGAGCACCTTCTGAAGGAGCAGGGCTCTCCTTAGCTGAGCCCTGACAGCAAATTGAAATGAAGAGCAATCCAGCCCTCTGCAAGCCAAGATCCTGACTGATGTAAAGATTACTGTGAGTGTTACCCTTCCCTGTGAGTGGAAATTTACTGCACAGTTATAGTGTGTGTGTATGTATGTATATTTATGATCTATAATAGATATTATAACTATATGTAATTTGTACCATTGTCTGTAAATACATTCACTTACTCTCCCAAATTACCACATGCATAGGTGACATTCAATGACCCCAGCTCACAGAGTGTTCTCTCTTTTACCCTTTTTGCATTTGCACTGTAGCTACATGGTCAGACACCTGAAGTCTCAGTATTTTTATAGAAGAATGAGTGAGATGGATGTTGCAAATGTACACTTTATTTCCCATGAACAGCACTTCATTATCGATACAAATATTATTCTCTTTGTACAGGTTCTTAGAGGAAAGATCTTGTAAGCAGCAATACCATCTGCCTCTGTGTGTGTAACCAGAAACACACCTGAGGCAGAAGTGAATACCTGGGATTAAATCTAATGTACCTGAATAAAAATTTAAAAAGATTGGAGAAAAATGGAATGGAATGGAATGGAATGGAATGGAATGGAATGGAATGGAATGGAATGGAATGGAATAGAATTAGAATTTGAATAGAATTAGAATTAGAATTAGAATTAGAATAGAATAGAATAGAATAGAATTAGAATAGAATTAGAATTAGAATTAGAATAGAATAGAATAGAATAGAATAGAATAGAACAGAACAGAATAGAATAAGGTTGTGGATGCTTTCTATCTGTTGCAGGAGAGGTGAAATAAACTAGTAAATAAAAAAGTTTACGCTAAGGAAACACACAGCTGTGTGAAAAAATGGATGACATTTTTTTTAAACATTTCCTACAATTGAGAACCAGTGTGTTGGGCCCTGATGATTTGGTGTAGAGGCAAACCAGATAGTGTGATCGATAATCAAAAGCTACTCTAGTGGTCCTTACCATTGATCTGACCTGAACTGATTTTGTTATTGAAAGTTTGAGTGAAAGTAATATATATATATCAATAAAAAACCTGAAAAATTGTTCTTTATTTGTTCTACTGTGGGAGAGGAGAGGTGGAGGAATTCAAGCAGACATTTTATTGTCTTCTCACCCATGCTATAAAATGCCATGTCACCCTACTTGCACATTAAATAGCAGTTAGTAAAAATAGCTGCCAAAAATCCTGTTAGCGCACAATTGCACTTAAATGTTTTAGACAGATTAGAATTCTATAGGCTCATTATTCACCATTTCCTAATTTAAAAACCAAAAAAGTCTATTCTCTGTCCCATCTCAAGCACAAGGTTTTACAGCTGCATGCTCTTGTCACTTCCAGCTTTCCCATCTGTTGCTGCAGAGCAATGATAAATGAAGTTTCAATGCGGTCACAAAAGCGGGCTTATCATTTTGACATGAAACAAGACTTAGATAACAAAAAAATAATTATAATGTGCTTTTGGTTTTGGAATGAAGAATTTTCATGACTTCAGAGGGGGATTTAAAGCATGAAAAAATTATGTGTCAGAAATTAGAAAAATAGCAATGAAAACTGAATTCCCTAGAACACATAAAGGAACACATTTTTGAAGGCAAAAAGCTTCTATAATTTGAATACAAAACATAGATGTGGGACTTTTGTTTGATGTCTGACATTGAAATAGGATTTCAGGTATCATCATGCGTCTCAGGTGTTGCATTTCTCACTTGATATAACAGATTCCAGATTCATTCTGTTTGATAAATAAGCTGGGCGTATGTAATAATAGCAATAAAATAGTGTTTTCCATTATGGAGAGAATTGAGAGGATAATAACCATGTAAAATATCATGAATTATATTCATTAAAGGATGACATCTCAGCTCAGTGCCATGCCATGCTTGGTTTGACAGAGGAGTAACAAAAACTTGATCAGGAACCCCTACGCTTTTATGCCAGACTTGACCAACTTGTGTAAGTTACTGCAACATCCTTCCAAAGATATCCACAGCTTCATAATTTGCACTTGTACTAAGGCATATAATTTGAAAAGATAAACAAAATCTGATGTAAAATCTTCTTGTGATGGAAGTGTACCACATTAGCCAGCATATAGATGGCCTTTTTTTTTTCTCTCGGGGGGGTGGGGGGGGTGGGTAGGATAAAGTTAAATGAAAAGAACATGGTCAGAAAATAAAATTTTAACTGCTATGCAGACTCTATAGATGAACTCAATTTATTTCTAACAGTAAGTTAAAGAGCTCTTGCTTCAAACTTAGATTTTTTTAAAGCTATTTTTAAAATATAGATTTAATTGTTTTGACAAAAATATATTCATCCAGTCTTTCAGTTGTTGTGGAGTCTCACCTTTCCTCCTCCCCAAGACAGTGTATGCCAAAGATTCATTACTCCTTTTTCAAAGCATGATTTGTTCCTGGTCCCCATCCAGCCTCATCTGTTAGATCAGACAGTTCCACCAAGTGGAACATTCCCCTTCTGTGGACATCTGCAGAATATCATCATATCTGTTCTTTTCACTTTTGCATTACTGAAACAGATTGCCTCTCTCCCTCCGTCAGGCTTCCCGGATTTAAGCACCTTGTCGTGCAGTCCATTCCAGGCATGAGTCATTTACAAAAGCAGAGATGTGCAGAAGCAATCCTCCTGGCCACGGCCAGTGGCTGTACCTGTGCAGCAGAACTGCATCTGTTCCATCACATTTAAGCCCACACAGGACTCATAAAGTTTAGCAAGCATTTCTCCTTAGGATGTGAGTATGGAAATAGTGGGGCACGCACTGGAACAGGAGTTGTTTGAGCCAAGGGTACTACAAGCGTGAGGACCACACATGTTAAATGCTGGGTTTAGAGGACACTCATCCCTCATGACGAGAGGCTACGATGCTGAAATTGGCTGTGTGATATCACTGCCTGTCAGATGCCATTTTCAGTAAATTATGCTAATTTTTTTTTTTTTATTATGGCAATTGAGAAGAAATCAGTTTTAAACAGAGATGTAGTCAAATAGAGAGGATAACTGGACTCAAGAGACCTGGCATTTTAGATGAATAAAAGAGACTATCACTTATGTATACTGCTTTTCATCTTCAAGAAATCACAATCATTTTGCAGAACCAATAAGCTGATATGAGCCGCAGACAAACAAAATTTCATGCACTACTAACATGCAGCAATCTCTGAATGACATTTGGCACATGGCAGACTATAGCCAGAAAATGCACAGAACAATAAACCAAAAAGTTAACAGACCTAACAAAATTTTTCCCAGGAATCTGTTCAGTGTTTTGAATGAATATGTCCATTATTCAACAGAGCTGGCAAACTCCATCCAACAGGGAGCTGCATTTAAAGGCGAGAACTGTTTAGTGATGTGTCCCAAAAAATATTTCAATCTCTTCTGCACATGTAGATGGCCATGTCATAATTAAAAAATTTAGAAAAAATGAAAAATACTGATTATATTTGTATTATTTATGATATTATATTTATTTTGACTACACTTTTTGGCTAAAGAAGTGCTCTTCTTCCTGCCCCCCAGCATGTGCCCCATCTCATCCTGCCCCTTTTAAGTTCTCTCTGAGATTTATTTTCTTTTCATAGAAAAAGAAAAACTTCTTAGTAGGAACAACTGAGCAGAGGGAATTATATTCAAACTTCAGCTTTCTGCAGAACTTTTGATGGTTTGTGCAGAGTTTCTACATGGTTCTGAAATATACTTGTGCTCCAAATTTAAAATAGATTGATGTGCTAGTCATGACCTTAGTTATCCAAGGTTATAATGCAAATTCTGGACATTAGACCAAACTGTGCCAGAAATATTAAATTTCTTTTTCTGCATTACTAAATTAGGTAATCTAAGTTCATTTAAAAAAAGGATGATAAAAGTCAATTTATCCATAATGGCGCTTTCAAGCTGTGTTTTATCATTGAAAATAGTTGTATGATTCCAGTGTATTATGCTAGAATGTACTGCCAAGATGTCTCTTGTCAAACATCTAATTCAGTTATTTTTTTATTTTTAAAAGTAATGGCTTTTATACTTTTACCAGAAGTTGATTCTATTGTTCATTCATTGCACTGTGGTTGCCAGAAATGAATGGCTCTCACTTCCATTTTGCTGGTCCTATACAAATACTGTAGCTTCTGCCTAACTGAGCTGAGAGGCTTGTGGTGGAGTCTACAAGCTTATTTTCTTATATCATTAATGCTATTCAATTGTGAAATCCAGCATGGACTGGCTTCTTAAGTTCTGAGCAAACCAGTATTTATAATCGGTGGATTAATACAAGTATAGGCTTGAGAAGGACGGCTTGAGGAATAAACAAGTGTGGAGAAAATTTGTCACTGTTTCCCATTCCCTAACAATATCTTTCATTTAATTTCCCTGTTTGCCATGTGTGTTTTTCTAAGCTATGGTTATGTTTCAAGTTTCCTGCCTGCTGGCAGCATCTGACCTGCGAGGGTCCCAGACCCCTGCCACCTCCCCTCAGCCTCATCTCAGCTGCTGGTGACACAACACTGCTGGAACTATGTCGCACACCTTAGAGGACATTGCTAGAGAGTTCAAAGAGCCTTGAGAAACTTCACAGGCCAGAAGCAGCTGAAGAAGTAATATTGTGAGACAGAGAAAACTAGCACCTACAGGATTTAAGGTTTAAAAATAACATGAAGAGAAGGCATTAAATAAAACAAAAAAACAAAAAAAACAAAACAAAAAAAAAAAACCAAAAAAAAAAACCAAAAAAAAACCAAACAAAAGACCGGAGAGTTGCAACATGGCAACTCAGCACTGCAGGATGTATGGGACATGACCAGAAAATGGTGTAGCTCAGATATCCCTTCTGCATTCTCCACGTTTCTCATGACTTTTAACTCAGAGATGATCAGATGAACAAGAGGCCATAGCATTTTATTTCTGCTTTCACTTTTTGAACATTTGAAATTCAGCAGGTCATGGGTTTCTCTCCAAGATTCAGGAGAAATTCATGGAGTTGTCTGCAGCTGCAATATAGAAATAGTAATTTTTTTATGATTCTGAAATAGAACAACTTACAGGTTCTCAGAATTTAAAATGCATAAAAACAAAGCAAAAGGTTAAAATAAGTCTGGTGATCTTTGAGAATCTTTCAAAGGAATGCCAACATGAAAATATTCTTTGGTCAACCTTCTTCACTGACTTGGCTGTAGCTAATATCAAAGCTAAGGGGTAGTTGATTTAGGAAGCTGGGGCTCCTCCAGCGATTGCTATAATTCTAATTTACCCAGGAGCTGTTTCAGTACAGGTTTTTTTCACAGAGTCATGATCCAAAGCTCTTTCAGGGCTTTTCACATCCAGTAAGATGTAGACTGGGCACTCTCAGCTTCTACTGACAGCCTAGAATGTGCTAAATGCAAAGCAATATGTAAATGTGTGGTGAATGCAAGAGATCTGAATGCCACGGAGGAAAATGGCACTGGGGAAGAGGAGGTGCAGTTAGGAAAATGAAAGGAGCATTAAGAGGAGTAAGGGAGGATAATTAAATAGTAGATGAGGAGAAAAGTTGAGAGAAATGTGGTATCCAGGTTCTGGTTCTGCTTTCAGCTAGAATTTGTAGCTTGAGACCTTCTGTCTTTGTAGTGGTACAACAACCCAAAAGTTTCACTGAGAAATTAAGACTTGTACTGCTAGAAGTAATGCTGCAGTTGTGCAAATATTTTGTTTCAGTGAGGACAATTCTGTCAATTAAAAATAAGCAGAAGCAGATTCTGATTCAATGTTAAAAACAAGGCTATTTTAAAATTATTATCAGAATCAAATAAAAAGGTCTTTCATTCATATTTTCTAAGTGAAAGGTTATAAATTTTAAAGTGAAATCTAATACATGTTGGAAAGATCCATTTTCTATATAATATGTATGTTGTATATTTTGGTATTGCTGAATACATTTCTCTTCTGAAAGGATAAATGATGAAACACTGCTATGATGATCCATATCTAAAATTGTTTCAGGAAAAGGTTCCTAGAGCTAATGCTAAAGTAGCATGATCTCCTTTGTACCAAGCTGAGAGAAAACAAGCTGACTATATTCTATCCTAGAAAAAAAATTATGTTAGTACTATTTGAATAATACAAATACTCCCCTTTCCTCTACAGTTTTTCACTCCCTCTCCAGAGCTACATATTCATACAGTTAAACCTTTATTGGTCTGATTTTCCTTTTGGTTACTTCAAAGTAAATTATTTCCACTAGCAGATCAAGAGGCACCTTTCTCCCTGTAAAATTGCATCCAAAGGAATTTACAAAGTAGAGTAACCACTTAGTAAAATATTCTACTCCCCCTTTTAAATAGCTACATTAGGTGAATCTTTTCAGTGTAGATAAGAATAAAGTACATAATGAAAGTACCCCTATTCAAGAGTAGTGTTTCAGTTGAAGATAACTTTCAAGAGAGAGTTACATTTTTAGTGATTATTTAGAGCCTTAAACTTCAAATATTGTATTAATATAACAATGGTACAGCAGTTTTGTATAAACTCTCTTAAATGTACATTCCAGAGGCACATTTAGGTCATGCTACATATTCAAACAGTAGGTTTAGTAATAATGATAACTACTTAAATATAGAGCATCACATTTACGGCTATCCTTCTGTTTAAATTTCCTTTTCTTACTGTATGCCATTCGATGCAAAAAGCTGTAAAAGTACTGCACAGCTGTTTTTTATCTCTTTAGTGTCACTCTGAATAACATTAGTTGAAATCCCAGTCTGAGAAACCAAGTAGGTATTTTTTTCAATGGATTAAATTTTCAAATCTTCAAAATCTGCATTAAAAGAATTACATAAAGTAATTCCCAGCCTCATTAGTTTATAATCTAAACAGACGTAGAAAAGTACTCCTGCATAGTGGATAACATGATGTCTAACAAGCACTTTTACAGAAAATTATTGAAAGGAAACATATTTGCTTTTCAAAATTTTCACTAAAATAATGTTCAGCAGGTAAGTAGATGCCTTAATACCTTCAACACTTGTGCAGGCATTGAAATAACAGGGGGACAAAGAATCCCAACAATCAAATTATAAGCACCTGAAAATAGAAACAGCCCCAGTCTGAGCACTTGCAAGCCAAACACGTGCCTTACACTGCTGGTGAACATTGTGCTTACAATATTGTAGTTTGCCTCTGCCACAAAATTGCATTTTCATTGCCTGTTTCTTGTATAATTGCTTTGTATAGCAAAAAATTCCATTGGCATGTTACAGGATATTGTCAGCTGTAGCTATTAGAGGCTGTTCTCAAGTGATGTCTCCAACAGAATCATTATATTTATATTTTAGCACTTAGAGAAATTGTCATAATATTTAGTAATCACTTAGTCATTATTGTAATAGCACCAAACATGGGATGGATGAAAGCATACAGAGAACTGTGAGGCACTATTGCACATGTGATAGTTTGGAAACTGGGTTTGGGTCTCTGGTTGTTGTTCCTCACATGATTTCCAAGCATGAGTGGTCTATGAATAAGCTTGGCCAATGGTTTAACCAGTTTTCAGATTGTTTTTTAAGATGGACTGATAATTTCAATTGGTTTCATCAAAGGCTTTTGTCAGTCTTTGCTTTTGGTAGTGACAATTCAGAAAATGTGTTGAAGGGAAGGCTTCTGGGAGAAGTCAGAGGCACAAAGTAGCCCTAAAACATGGAGAAGAGCTCTGTGGGATGGCTCCCTTAAAGAAGAAAATACAGCTAACTGTGCATCAGTAATAAAAGGCAAGAGCTGACATATGGCAATCATCTAAAGAAAAACACTTTGGATGTTTGCCTGTCTAATAGTTACACAAAGCAGACTATATAGAACAGATGAAGATTAGTATAGTGAGTGGATTCAGTATGTACTAGTACCAGGATTTTAACAACAGTTTTCAGAGTTCTCTGGGGATAGCATACTGTGAAATGTTAGTATTAAAAAAGATATCCTCAAAGACCTAGGTAATTATCATTTTAATTGGTAAACCAGTAGAAAATCTATGGTCTGAACTGTTAAAAATAACTTTTCATTCAAGTGCACCAGTCACAGACTAAACTTTTCCTGTAACAGTTATTGGCTGGATAAAAAAAAATTGCTTTAGTGCTGGTGGCATGGCAACAGATCTGCAAATACTGCAGTACAACTTTATTTAAAAGTGAGGTTTTTTCCTCCATATATTCCTGCTCAGTATATGCTGGATAAGTTACTGATGTGCTTTCTCCAGAGTAAACAACACTTAAGGCCAATAGGTCAAATGTCAGAGTAATTAATCTAATTGAATGATAAGCCACTAAGCTGGTGTACACAAATGTTTCTTCAAGCTTTTTATGCACTTGTCACACCCATTCAGACACAGACATTGCTCTATCTGTAACCTGTCCAGAATTCCTTAATCAGCCACGTTAGAGCAGGCACTAAATCTAAGACAACGTGCCTTCCTCTGGTGGGAAATTATTAAATGGGAGAACATGAAGAATGTAAAATAAAGGTTAATGTTTGATATACCAGACCCCACGTGGACACTCAGTAAATGTTTAGCCCTTTGGTTTAACAATTGTTACAGTGCTATGCTATTTTTGATTGCCTTTAAATGGGCTGAGCTAAAGTAATAAAAAAACCTTGGCTTACACAGGTGGCCCTGAACTGGGTGCAGAAGAAATGGTGGGCTGCATCATCTTTACTCACTTGGCTCTGAGGACAGGACTGTTCTAGTGATAGATAATCCTGAGTCCATGGCAACCTATTTGCAAATCATTATAAAGTATTCTTTATACTGTAATTTATTATATATTGCATCCAAAGTAATATAGAAAAAAATATTAAACCCAAGGTGATTGACTTTCTGTAGTCTCAGTAGCAACTCATTATATTGATGAATTTTGTCACTACCTGTTTGCATGATGACTAAATATTAAAAACAGCATTAGGCTGGGATAGATTATGTGGATCAGACAGTGACATTATACTGTCGTGTCAAAGTGCCTCTATTGCAGTCACAGGAAAAGCTTACCAAAGCTCTTTTTGTTATCCACAGCTCTAGAATTTCACAGAAGTAATAACAGCGTCGTTTTATCCAAACAAGTTTTGATTAGCCAGTTCTTCTGCAAAGAGCTGGTACTGCAGCAGTGGGGAGCTCAGTGTATTTCAGGTGACAATCTCTGTTTGAAAAGTTTGATATCTTCTACTTATCTGGTTCCTAGGCAGATCCAGAGAGCTGCAGCTGGAATGATACCCATGCTGCCAGGTTTCATTGTGCTGTGCTATAGACACAATAGAAATTGCAACTGAGAAACTGTGACTCTTTGGTAAAATTATCTTGGGTT
>WAAG01076105.1:1605-15928 GCA_013390105.1 Tichodroma muraria | reverse complement strand
AAATGAGGTGATTTAGGTGAGAACATTTTGGCTTTAAGCAGTATACCTGGCAATCTCAGTGTGTTTGTAATTATGTTAACTGTGGAGGGAATACTTTCTATTAATGCACCATTCTTCACAATATACATAATCTGTGAAACACATCTCTAGGTTGGTCTCCATTCCCCAGAGATCATGGTTTTTTATGGGGTAGAGACACAGTAAAAGTTCTGAAGTGCTGGGATTTGTTCAGGCACTACCCTTGGAAAACGACCCTACTTGAAACAAAAATTATTTTCACCTTGAAAACCAAGAATGAATATCTAAACATTCAGAATAAGTAGCTAGAAATTTTGCATACAGATGTTGTCTCTGACCAGAGGTTCATGGGGCTGAGCTCCTGTCACATTCCTCATATCCAAGTGGGAACTGAAGTCTGGTTTTCACTGCAGAGGGGGCAGAAATGGAAGTAAATGAGATGCTCTCATACCTATTTTTGTTTTTTACGTGAGCTCTATAACTCATCAGTTTTTAATAACCGGCTGAATCTTTACAGGTCTTCTCACATTTCTCATTTTTTACAAATATATACAATTAAAGAGACACAAAGTTCTTCAGTTAGGGAATCTCCTCAGCTTTCCCATATTTGAACCAGTTATTTCTCACAAGCTTCCTACTAAGAGGTAGAGGTGGTTGTTTATAAAATCCTGCAGTACAGCATAGAGGTGGCTGAATGTGTGTATCAAAAGTGATTGAATATTTTCTTGGTTTTTGCCAACAAGGATAATGCGGAACAGGGAATAACTGCAGTCTAGCTGGTCCCATAGTAACATGCTTCCTGAAGGAAATGACACTAATCCATGTGACCAGTGGTGGCAGAACTTCATCACACATGATTAACTTATTTAAATTATTGTTATAGATTGCTTTAGTTTCAGCTAATATAAATTGTTATTGAACTTATGTGATATGTCTTTTTAAATTAATTATTATTCCTGTGACTGTATAGCCTGTAAAATCAATAAAGGAATAAACATTTAAGATTTCTCTCTCCATTATTTACTATAAAACTTAATGAAAATTAGAATTAAAAGGTATCTCCTGTTCCTATTAACTTATGACAGCAAGCAGTTGTATGTTTGCAGCTTGCTTTTGAAAGGGCAGGAGAGAAACAGAAGAGCTTTCTAATAAAGAAGCTGGTTTTCAAAATATTGATTACAGGTAACAGGAATTCAACACCATTCAAACAACAAGGGAAATGCTACTTGTAGTTTAGTGATCCCTTTTGAAAGGTATACATCAGAATCCTCCTTCTCAAACTGAAAAGGGATTGGAAACTTTTCAAAGGCTGATGAACTTTCCTCTGTGGAACTCTTCAAACCTAGTCCTGAAACCTGCACTCGTGCTGAGTTTTTAATTTACTCAATGCAAGTCATGTATATGTGTAGCTTTTTAGATATTCATAGGGTAAGTGCCTGCAGATCACTACATCCTCAGATGCACGAGATCCACCAGTACAGTTCTCACCATTAAGCTCTCATACAAATTATACTGCTTTTTAGTGGGTAGGATAGGGATTTTTGTTTTGTTTTCTTTCAATTGACATGGAATTAGGGCAAGAAGTATTGAATCATGTTGGATCATATTTGAACCTTTATTTCTTGATCTACTGTTCTCACCAGAAAACAGGAGTATCTGTCAGAGATCCAGATGAATGCGTTGCTTTGTTTTCCTGAAATAAACTGTAACTGCAAAAGATCTGCATTATTTTAGGGGAAAACTTATCTCAAATATTTCAAAAGTGTGAGGTAAATACATGCTACAGAAGAACTAAGCCCAATGATGTTAGGAATTATAACACTAGAAATCACAGCTTCCCTGGAGAGCTTCTCTTTTTTGGCCAGGCACAGGCAAAAACTGAGGGGAAAAGAGTAGAAGAAATAAAGCTGAAACACAGGCTAAGATCTCTTTTTTCCCACTTATGTGATCTATCTCAATTGCTTTCATAATGTCTAAGCCAGAATGAGCATACTCTTCTGAAATGGAACACCAGAAAAACATCCTGGCTCTAAGGCTGCTGTTTTGCTCTAATAAAAGCCAATGTCCCTTGGCATTCTCATCACTAAAATGTCACAGTGTAGTGCAGTGTATTAAAAGTACCTTCCTCAATTTAAATGTAAAGGGTCAGTTCTAAAAAGAAAAAATAAACCACATGCTGTAAAATTGCACAAGACTGGAGATAAAGGTTTGAAAGGGGTCTCGGAAAGTTTAACTCAGTATTCATGTGGAAGTGAAGGGCCAAATCTAAAGTTTTGTTTAGGTACCAATACTTGAAGTGAAATTGCTTTTGTAACTTAAAATTACTGATGTATTTTTCAATAAAGTTAAATTGTGCAATATATGAAGTGTCCCTTCTTCTGCAGGCAAACATGATTAGTACTTTGTTCTTCTGGATTAGAATACTAAATTTCAGTTTTTTGCCTGCATGACCATGTCTGACAGCTTTGGCTTTAGATTCCTGATCTGGGGCTGACTTTGACTGTAAAACTCTCCCTGTTCATGAATTAATCTCTCCTCAGAAAGCTCATTCTGTGGAAGGGACACCTCCAGCACTTGGCATTTGTGCAGCCAGGAAAAGTCCTTCCCTCTAGCTACACAGCCAGTCCCAGGATCCCCAGGCACATTTAATAGTGATTTTTGAAGGAAAGATATTGCTGTTAACCATAATAACTTGAATAAATTGCCGATGTTCATCAGCCTATGAAGTCTACTGATATTTTTCAATTAAAAGAGAGACAGAAGGCTCAATGAATTTAAATTATTTGATCCAAATGACACAGCTTCCTATTAAATAGCTACATTCCTGAGATTGGTATTTTTTCACTGCTATGCCAAACTGAACAAAGACAACTAGTTTTAAAAGGTACTCTACATCCCTCTGTAATTCTATTCCCTCTTATGTAAAATTTACATACAGTATGGATTTGTCTCTAAACTTCTAAGAGTTACTGCTGAAACAATTTATTGATGAAATGAGAATCCCTGGAAGGTCAGTAGCTAACTATTTAAAAAAAATAAATAAAAAAGCTTGCTTTTATTATTCCAACCTATTCCAAAATATCCATGACTTAACACATTAATTACTTTGGAAATTATGCATAAATAGAAGCTGTCACTTTGAGAAGATGGAGGAGACACTCTGTTGAATCAAACAAGTAAATTAAGATTAAAACAAAAGGTGTTTTATGTCACCTGTGAAACTGTGTGCATATCCTTGAGTTATAGGGGTTTTACTACTAATTGTAATATATCTTCAAGGTGCCAAGCCTAACTTTGGGAGGTTTGCTGAAGCCCTCAGAACCCAAATGAGAGTGCAGCCCTTCCTTCTGTCCATGTGCAGGAACACCACAGGAATCCAGATTTGTGTCTACCAGAAGCTGGGAGCCGGGACTGTGCCTTGCACAGGGCCCCAGCTCGTGCTTGGCTGTGTAGAACATTGCCTCCAGCACTTTCAGCTGAGCCACAGGGCAGCCCTGTGTCCCACCTTCTCCATGGCACCCAGGAGAACTCAATGGAGCAGAGACAAGATCCCTGGAAGTGTTCAAGGCCAGGCTGGATAGGGCTCTGTGGGTTATTGGATGGGATAGATCATGTCTTGGCCTGGGCTCCTTACATGGTCAGCGTTAACCTGAGGCCACGGGTGCTGAGGGGATGCTGGTGAAGCTGCCCTGGGGTGGGTCATGTTTCTGGTTCTGCCTACCTATATGGTCAAATCCCTGTCCTGCCTATGGGATTGGATACCTGCTCTCGGGTATCTCTATGTATTGTTGGGTTAGCCACACCCTGGGGTCTTTTGGAAGCTGCCGTTGGACCATGAGGTCCTCCAACGATTAAAATCCATCTCTGGCTACTCCATTGGGCCTGCCCCATTTATTATAGCCACCCTCAGCTCTGATGAACCGGACCTGAGGTTTGGCCCTGGACACATTGATCTAGTTGGTGCCATCCCTGTTCATGGCAAGGTGGTTGGAATGAGCTGATCAAGGCCACTTCTGATCCAAACCTTTCCATGATTCTGTGATTCTCAGATAGTGGGTTTGGTGAGAAATTGTGTCAGACAGCAACAATTCTATTTTCTTGCAAGTACCCAAAATGTGTTGGTTTTCCTCAAATATAGAGGAGCCCAGCCAGTGCAAGTGCGCTCTATTTCGTCAGTTTGAACACCATACCTGTTTGAGTTATGTCCTTGAAGAGATGAGTCTCCCTACAGGAAATTGTGTGGTGAATACACAATTTCTTCTAAAAAATTTTACAGCATGATTTAGATTGACTGTTATACATCATTAATATTTGTCCACACACACAGTTCTTGCCCTTCAGCAGAAGGACAGAGAGGCACCATGTAAGAGATCTGCCCATGGTAGAAGATCAAGTTCTAGATTGTAAACTCTAAATTAAGAATAAACAGTGTACTAGAGATGTGCTCAGCAGGGCCAAGGAAAATTCAGGAGCTGCAAGTACTGACCTCTCCTATCTCCTGTAAATTTTTAAGTGTAAATTAGGAAAGAAAATTACATTCTCGCATGTCACCCTTGCAAGATAACCACAGTAGTTCTATTCTCTCCTTTTTTACAGCATCCTCTCAAAAAAAAAAGGATATAGCATTTAAGTAATTTATTTATGCTTACTCTGAATGATCTTTCAATCATTTCCTCTGCATAGGAGAATTCTTTTTCATGGAATCAAGTGCTTTAAAAAATACAGAAATCTTTATAACCTGAAAAATGTATAATATTTGTCTCTGCTCATTGAACTGTTACTGTAAGACTGATTTCTGTCTGCAGAAATATGAACCTTCATATCAACTGAAATTCCATTTGACAGTGGAGGGAAGGAAATATCTGTCATCTGAACTACTCAGTTTGAGACATGAAATTATTCCCATCATCTGGAAAATAATTCCAAAATTCTCAGACTCTTGGTAGAGCTTACCATTGGAGCAGCAAATTGCTTTTGTCCTAAGAAGCCATTTAGCTCCTGGGTATTTATAGTATTGCCCCTTTCCTTGCTGTTGTGACAGCGCAGGACAATCAAAAGAACAGTGTGACAAAGGTACAGGTGACCACAAAACTCAGTTCATGATGGGCTGTGACTTTAAGGTCAGCTTGAAAGTTCAAAGATTTAGGAGAAAATTCAGGATATTTTTGTATGTGACATTCCCACAGACCCCTCAGGTATGTGTCTGGTGTAGTTGACATTGCTGAGATTTGCTGGCTGACATTGTGAAAAGAGACTCCATATGAATAAAAAGGACTAGGTCTTACACAAAAGAACAGGTAGAGTCATAATTAGGTACATTTTTGAATGTGTGTCTGCCTGATACAAGCTCCATTGCATAATCTCTAGACACAGTGAAAGCTGCAGACATTATGAGCAGCTCATGGACTGTGGAAAAACTTTTCTATCAAAAGGATGTTGGGAGAGAAAAAAGGATAGAAAGAAAGGAATCTAAAAGAAATACCGAAACAAGAAAACACTCATTATTCTTACTTCCCTCCTGTCTTCAGTGATATAATAGTGAAAACTCCAAGACCAATTTTAAAGTACTCCCCTATACCCCTATGATCTTCATTTGATTTGCCCATCATTTGCTTTTCTGTAGCCAAGGTTTCTAGCTTTCTTGCATAATATTAGCCAGAAATCTGTTTTAGATTTTAACTATTTAATAAATCCTGAAACAATGCTTTGCCAGAATCTGTAAACAATAGAAGACATTTTCCTCCATTTCCATTGATCTTGGGATCACCTGTAGGTGTAAGAACTTCTTTACATACAGGTTGTGTTACTTGTCCCCACATCATGTAGAGGGATAAAAATGAACTTTGACTCTCTTTGGGCTATACACAGGATCAGAAAGACAGCTATATTTTTCATGCCTGTGCTAAATAATGAGGGAGTGACAATACTGATGATTTTATGAATTTGTCTCTTTTGGGGATGGTAGAGAAGTACACTTACCAAGGATATCATAGACACCTTTTGAAAACTTTTCTGTGCAGATGGAGATTGATAGCTTGGGGTTTATTGTTTTTCTTCCTGTTGTTGCTGTTTATGGGTCTTTGTCAGATATCATAAACTTGCTGTAAACTTTTGTATAACTTTCTGAAAAATCAATGGGCATTATATGTATTTAGCAAAATGTAATTAATAAATTTGAATGTAAAAAATAATACTTTTTCTTCATACAGAGCAATATTTGCCCTTAATACAGAACACATCAACACATCAAAAATCCCACAAAATCCATGAAAATCTGTATCTTTCTGTAACAGCTGCTCTGACTACACAAGAGAAAACCTGTCAGTGTGTTCAGCAGACTGGGATTGTATGCCTCTGTATTTTCATGCTGGCACACTTCTGCTTATTTAATGCTTAAACCTGTGGTATATTTTTACTAATAAGAAGAGTTTGAAAAGCGTAGAAAATTCCATATCTACAGTCCAACCTTTGGAACTGCAGACATGAGCATACAGCTGCCACAGCATAAAACAAAAAGGAAAGGCATTGATAGAAAAAAAAAAGAAGGCAAGTGGTTTGGACACTTTCAGATACTTGAAGCAAAAGATAGATCATGCTTTGAAGAAAGATATTGAATTTCTGATCAGTAATGGGGAAATATTTTTAGGTTTCTATAGAGGTGGTTCTCCCCTGATCTCTAGCCATGAGATCACCATCAGATCAGCAAGGTGTGGGTTGCAGTGAATTTTGTGGACAGGAGCTGTGCAGCAGCCAGGGTGCTGACATTAGTGCAGGGGGAGATTTTTTGACTGCGGCAGAAGATATTAGGAGGCATACAGATTACAGTGTGAATATTCAGATCGACTGTTCCATAAACTTAAATTCTAAAATATATCACAAATATAGTTTCTAAATAGCTCTTTGGAAATTTTTCCTAAATGAATATGAGAAATCCTCACAGCAGTTTAGTCATTTGGCCTGCAACTGCCCATTACTTTAAGAGATGTTAACAGGTAGATAATTATTCCAATTGTCAGAGTTTGCTTTTGGGAATGTGCTTATGCACCCTCTCGAATTCAACAGGAACTCCATTTGAGACAAAAAAATGGCTTTTGTCATAGTGTGAAATTAGGCTAAAATTATTTCATGAAATTCCAGATCTTTTTTAAAAACACTTTCCTGTATTGTAGGCATTTTTAAAATATTTTCTTCCAATTAAACAGCACAGATTAAAGAGCAGATTTCTTATACGCAAGATTTTATCTTAAATAAGTACAAAATGCCATCATCACGTTTCATGTATTTATATTTTACAAATCTCCTCTATATTTTCCAAAGTCACGCAATCTAATCAAGTCTAATCTACCTTTTTCATGTTCTTCCATTATTCCTGGAATGAGAAAATACTTAGAAATTGCCTTTGTCTTTCAACCATGACATACTTCTTTGGTGAGTCGCTTTAGTTTATTTTTTAATACTGTCATTATCTACCACTTCCATTCTTCTCTGGTAGGGATTAATCAATCTCATATTAATAAAAATATATCTTTCCACATGGTTTCCCTAAAGAATTTATATAAAATACAATCACTTTTGATACAACTTTTTAAAAGTTTGTATCTTTTCACAGGTTTATGATGTAAACTTTTCCTTTTGCGGAGTAGAGATTAAATGTTCCGCTAGAAATTCAGCCAAAGTCAGAAGATATTCCTTTCTGAGAGAAAATGCAATTGATTACCTCACGATAATATCATACCTCACTGTGGGAAGGTGCAGGTCCTGTGTTAGATCTAGTTCAGTATTTAGCTGAGTTAGAAGCTCAAAGCAGCATCTTCCCATATATACCTGTTTTCAGCACTTCAGACTTCCAGTTTTTGACCTGGTCTGGGTGCTGTGTACCATTCAACATCTGCTCACACAGATCTTTGGCATCTGTACTGTGGCTTTTTGATTTGTGACCATATTGTGTCTATTCATCTTGATTATTTTCACAGTACTTGTGAAAAGAAATATATTTAGCATTCCCCAGAAATGCCCCAAGCAAGCCAAAGACAGTATCAGGATTTTTTTCTCCCATTAATAAAATCTTGCTATGAACAATGATTTATCATGAACCTCTTATTGAAAGATAAATTGTTTGCAGCATAACTTGAGAAGTAACTTTGAAACCATTAGAATGACTAGCGAAATAAACTTTACTATAAATGACTGAATGACCCCCAATACACGAGGAAGCTTCTGGCTTCTGTAAAATTGTTCATGTAAGGGATCACTTGCCAAACAACATCAAAGCTTAATAATGTAACGGGCTATTTAACACATGAAATTGTCCTGCTTTTATTATTCCCTTGAAGGTTAATTAAGTTAATTTTGTTTGTTATTTTATTCTGGCATTTCATCAATCTATCAGGGTTGACTTTTACTTCATGTTACATCTTTATCCATTCCACCTAAATTTTTTTTGGTGAGGTTAGTTTGTCTGATTGAAATTTAATTATTTAGTCAGGACACCAATGTTATATCTAGCTAATACCAACAGTGCTAGAAAAAGCTGAGGTGATAAATATAACCTCCACAAGAAAGAGAAAAAAAAGTCTCTGTCTTTTACTGTCTGCCACATTACTGACGTAATATTTAAAAATGTGTAAGATTTGAGAATTTTTACTACATTTGCATTAAATCCATCTTTGCCATCTAATCCTAAATAAATATGTGTCTGGGTTTGGGGGGGATGGGGTTTTGGTACTTTATATCTCTAGGACATACTTCATGAAGATAATGGGCAAGACAAAATCATCTTTTCCTTATTTATCCTCATCAAATCTATAGGGCAAATTGTTAATAGATTTCAGAGACCTCATAAAACTCAGGAATAAATTTCACAATAAATAGAGTAATAGAAATAGGAAGAGCAAAAAAGTACTTTGGAAATGATCAAGAAAAAAAATGTTTGATGTTTGGGTCATTTAGATGACTGGATGGCTACTGAAAGAGGAGACTCCTTTGAACAAATTGCTTTCTGACTTAATTTTGGCTTCTGGGGCTTGCACCATTAACAGAAACTCCTGTATACTGTGCAGTGCTAAAATGCCTTTTCTGAGGCACCTCTGTTGGAGCCAAATATCCCAGAGGGCCAGAACATGAGCTCCTGGGTGAACTCTAACACTTTTTTATCTGAGAATATATCACTCTGTATATAATTTTATTTTTTTAAAATCTGCATGAAGAATACATTGAAATTAAAAGAACAGAATACTACTTATTTTGTATTCCAGTACAGTATGTTATCCTCAAGTAGAAATTGAGACTGGTTTTGCGAGGTGAGCATTTTTCTTGGTTTTCTGGCCATTGCAGAAGAACAAAGAATAGAGCTGAGTTTCATCTACCCTCTCTCAGTGCTGTTGCTGAGCACGTCTTCAACAGACCATCCAGATAAGTAACCTTAAGCATTTGCATTTAGGGGAGGGGAAGATTTTGAAGCTCCCACAGCTCTAGTCAGTCACAGCTCATTGCTCCTAACCTTGTTTTCTCTTTCAGGATGGATTTTATCAAGCCTCCCGCTTATTTCACAGCCCACATGCTTTGCCAGCTGTCCTTGCATAATGCAAAACTCAAGGCTGTTACCTATTCAAAAACCAAAGCATCCTCTGAATACAGCCTTTATAGAAGCCTCTTCTGCAAACTTTTAAGATGAGCATTAACCATAAACAGTAGAGATAAGCTAAGATACTTCTATTTTTCGATATATTTTTTTTTTAATGCTCAAATCAACCAAAGTATATGTATATACCTCTGATGGCAAATCACCTTCTGTCAATGGCCTGTTTCAGTTGGAAGGACTCTTGAGACTTGTCATGCTTGGGGTCCCTAATAGTCTCTTCTGTCAGAAGAAAATTGGGTTCCTAGTAAAATGTTTGCTCTAAAACTGCATAAAAACTAATGACTGTATCACACTATGTACATTGCCGGAAGCCACAGTCTGCTAGGAGAATTGCTTTTATTTGGAGGTTTGATATCCTCATGCTGTCAAGGGCCTCACACTGGCGTTTGGCAGCCAGGACAATGAGTTCATTGCGCTTTTTATTGCAGGAAACCTTAAAGCCAGCCTGCGGCTCTGTCCCCAGTGGAAGCTGATCATTTTGACGATGATGCTCATCCTGAAATTTTCTAATCAAAAAGTTTAGCTTCATCAAGTTGCTGAATGCCCTTCAAACTTGTGTATGACCATTCAGGACAGACAGAGCAGGTGGCTATTGCTTGTGGTGCTCCTTAGATATGGGCATGTAGGGCAAGCTGGGACAAAAATGTAACAAGACTTGCTTTATAAGTCAAACACAGAAGGGAGCTGGAGAAAATTCCTGTAAAAAACAGAAATATAAGCCAAAATATAAATCAAATCTTCAAGAGCAAATAAAAAAATGGTTATACTGAGCCATCCACTTCTTTTGTCCTAAAGAAAGGATCTTTGAGAAAAATGCTTTTCTGAAAGGAGTGAGACCAAGGGAAGGTAAGAATTTAAGTAGGTGTCTGGTCTCATATTCAAAATAAACTGAATAACTATGCTTTTTGCTAGAATCATTATTAGCTGCCTGTGTTCTGACACCTGTAAAGCAGAAACATTTGCTTCTAGCTGTCACAGTTGTATTTCTACATCAACATTATGCCTTTCCATGGGCACATGGTGCCAGGGCACTGCGGGGCTGGCAAGTCCCTGGGCTGGGGAAGGACAGGGCTTTTTGGCAGCAGCACAGTCAGGAGCTGGGCAGACCAGGGGGAGCCAGGGCAGCTGTATCCTCAGATTTCCCTGAGGATGAGGATAGGACATTGGCCTGGTCGATGGCTGGGTAGAGCAGGCCTGTGGCAAGGCTGGAGATGGTGCCCTGTGATCCTTGCACCAGACCAGGTTGCTCCAAGGCCCATCCAATCTGGCCTTGAACACTTCCAGGTATGGGGCATCCACAACTTCTCTGGGCAGCCTGTGCCAGGGCCTCATCCACCTCACAATAAAGCATTTCTTCCTAACATCTAATCTAAACCTACCCTCTTTCATTTAAAGCCATTCCTCCTTGTCCTGTCATTTCAAGACCTTGTAAAAAGTCTTTGTCCAGCTCTCTTTAAGGCCTCCTAATGTATTTCTATTCTGATCAATACTCATGTGTTGAGTATTTCAAACTGTACAACTGTGAATTGAAATGGTAGACATCTCTGATATTTTACACTAACACAAAAATCTGGATTTTGGTCTAAGTCTGTTAATAAACATTACATTTATGCATTACATATTGTACTGTAGAACTGTCTACGCTAAGGAAATATCTGGATTAACTGAAGTGCACAAAGAATTTAAGTGCTTTACAAAGTTATCATCAAATCTTTTATTTAGATGTGAAAAATATTTGACATGTAGGAATACCTGCATTAAAAAAATGAAGTAGCTGAAGTAATTTAATAGGCAAAATCTGATTTTCAAAAGATAGTTGTGAAGACATACAAAATCCCTGTATTTTAACATGTGAGGCACTAGCCTGGGATGCAGAAAATGAAAATATAAAATATCACGGTTTTATCTGAATTGCCATTTTAGAAATAAAAATTCTAAAATTGCTTGCCTTTCTGTGCCATGAATTGGTCTAGAGAGGCTCTTAAACTTGCTTGTCTTGTAGGCTGGGGCTGTGCTGCTGCTATTGATTGCAGAAGCCCTAATTCTGTGTCTTCTCCCTCAAGGTTCAAGCCTTTGGAAATGTTTCTCCTTTCCCACTGAACTAATTCTGAAGCAGAAAAATAATTCTCCTGAAATGGAAAATCAACACTATTATACTGCATATCTGTAAAGAATAAACAAACTATCTAGCCAATCCTGATTTGGTGAATAAAGTCTTGCATGCTGATGCTGCTTGGGACTTCAAGAACATGGTGTTCCAAGAAATAGAGTAACAATAAAGCCTGATATTCCCTTCAGAGCCATCATTCTCTTAATAGAGGATTTCCCTGAGGTTTACAACCATCTAGCAATGGCTATAAAAAAACCCCTTCACTTCTCTGCATTGAATTAGGCACAAAGACAACTGTATAAATGAAGCTGATGAAACAAAGAAACTTCTCACACGCCTTCACCTTTTCTAGTTTTTGTCCCATTTCTTGCTTTGCCCATTCAACAGATTACTGTTATTGATAAACTGCATAAAAATAGAGATTAGTTTGTGAGGCATTAGAAAGAGGAAGAATTTATCCTGTGTTTTTAAGGCATCTTTCAAAATGTACCACACAAACAAAAGTCTAATATATGCCCATCAGCCTTGAACCACTGCATTACAAGTGATATAGCAACAATTCAAAGCCCACACTGATGGATTTTTGTCTATTACTCCATGGTGTTGCATGGGTAATTTTAATCTTATTGATTCAATGGAAGTTTTTTTGTTAATTACAGCAGGAGTAAGATTAGAGTTGACACCAAACCTGAACGCCCCTGCACCAAGGTGGGATCCTTTGCTCCCCACAACCACCTCAAGAGCTTTGTGGCCCTATCCCAGCTGGCCACGAGCCAGGTAAGCAGTGGCATGTGAAGGTGTCTTAAGTATGGTTTGTGTTCCTGGCTCAGACTCAGACTGAAATCGCTGCCAAACCGCAGAGCACGCGTGTGTTTTTCGTGTGTTTGGAATGGGGAAGGAGAGGGATCTGGCAGAGAACTCAAGGCAGCGCAGGCTTGAGCTAATAACGTTATATCCTCAGATTAGGGATGAGATCCAGACAGGCACTTACAACCCTAATATGCAGCTTGGGTGGAATAGAAGCTCTTAAATCCAAGAGGTTATGTCCCAGGGAAAGGAATCCAATGCTCAATGCAACCATTTCTACACTTTACACACTGTCTGGTGATTCTTTAACACAGAGTTCATGAATAGCATCTTAATGCTCACATCTCTCCTCAGAGAGTGAATTCTGATTTCAGCCTCTCTGTTATGATTTCTTGTGTTTGAACTTGGTGAGATTCTCAGCAGAGTTGTACCTCTTCAAGAAATAATCTTTAAGCTTTGGCTCTTACCTGCTGTTAGTAGAGATCCTTGGGATGGAAAAAATTTAAGCTGGACATTTTCCACATCAGACTTTTAGCATTTAGGCAAAATCTTAAAAATATAAGATTATTACATAAGTTTGTAGAGGTCACTGATTTGCTTGAAAAGTCTAACACACACCTCTTGTATAACTATAAAAAGGAATGCACATACAGAAGTGTTGACTGGTTTTCTACAGCATGTCCTGGGGGGTAGCTCAGGTGTTTCCTGCTTAGAATATTGAAAGTACCAATGCAGCACCCTTTCTGTTTAGTGTATAAGATAAACAAATGATTGAGTGAATAACAAAAATGCTGCACAGTAAGCCAGAAACCTACAGTGGAACCATAGTAATGCTTAATCCTTTGCCAGTGTGAGCCCAAATCCCTACGAGTTCTCCATCCAAACTCTTACATTTTAGCTACATTTCCCAAACAGTTTGCTCTTTTTTGAATTTTTTTTTTTTTCATAAATATCCACTTATCTAACATTCCTTTAACCAATGACCATGACCACTTTGAGGGACATATTGTTTCTTTGAATGTGGTCACATCCTGTGTAATTGCACTCAAGCATCCAAGCATCCAAGAAGAACTGGAGAAGAAATGGAACAGAAATATCACTGTGTATTCTGGCAAGTTATTGAGATTCAACATTAATAATTTAATATGAAGGTCAATAATTAGAACATCATATCCTGCCATGTCCAATATTAAATGCCAGAAACAAGNNACAAGCAACTGTGTTTTCTCAGATCAAAACAATGCACCTGCCGTATTCTAAGCACTACCATAACACTCTATTTTTCTTGTTCACAAAACATTATATGTTCAGTATGTGATCAAAACATATAAAACTTGGATGATTCCCTTGCTTTAACAAACATAAGAAGGTATGAAAAAAAAAAAAGCAGATAATACTTTTTATTACGGTATCAGATTTAGAAAAACAAGAAAGCTATGTCTGGAGAACAAGATCAAAAGTGAAGCTTTCGGACTCTAGATATCCTTGTTTAATGATGTTTCATAACCTGAAAGTTCATCCATTATTAAGAATCTTAATGGGGAAATAAATTTAAAAATCTAAAATGTAAACTTTATTTCATTTTGCTGTATAAAAAGGACATTGGCTTTCTGCCTTGAAACACAGGACCTAAACTTTTCACAATCTGGCAATCTCTGTCCTAGAGTTTGATTTTCTATCCCTGTAGCTTATATGCTTCACTCTTGAATTTGTTTCTACCACTGAAAAATTTGATAAATTAGATATTG
>WAAG01076103.1:137960-149482 GCA_013390105.1 Tichodroma muraria | reverse complement strand
ATTCCCCTTTGGACAGGGTGGTAAAGAGAGATTAAAGAGACTCAATAACACTTTTAAAACATTCTGATTAAGTAGAATGGCTGTATAAAAGCTTGGGCAGTGATTACTCTTCACTGGCTAACTTCTGTTTCTGTCTAGACTAGCCTATCATCTTTATTATCCTGAACTGATTAAGGGAGCAAAATCTCACTTATATCCTGTCTGCCAGGCAATAGAGGACCTGACCTGGCAGATCTGCACCAGAAAGGGCCTCTCTGTGCTTCTGAAGAACTCTGAACAACTTTTAAGAGCTGTACTTCTGAGGGAACACCAGATCTCCGAATCCATGCAGTTTTGCTTTGCCCTTTCCAGCGAGTGCATATGACTCCCTACAAGATAAACTATTGCCAGCAGCCAGTTCTTTCTTTCCTCAGATGGTGCAGTGTACTGGGCCAGTACCCATAACTTCTTGCAAGGGATTATGTGTTGTGCCCAAATTAGACTATTTTGTCTCATTAGCAGGTTTTTATGCCTGGGAGGAGAGAATAGATAAAGACACAGCGCTAGTCCTCTGCACTGTGAGGAATACATTTTTTCCAAGCACGCACACATGGTGTGTCCTGTTATCTAACACAGTCGTAAGGGCCACTGGTCCTTAGCCACTTGCTGCGTTCACTTGCCATTTGCTGCTCACCTACTTACCATGACACCCACCCACCTCACAATGGGACTAGATGACAAAGAGAAAGGATGCAACCTTACCAGTGAGAAATGTTAAGTGCAGCTGAAAAATTATTAGGAGTAAGAGTCCTGAAGTTGCAGTGAAGCAACCAGCACCCCAGCACCCTAAAGCTGAGTTTCTAACAGCCCTTTCTCATTAAACACAGCACACCACTGCACAGGGACTGGCACACCCAAAGCCCTTGAGATTTGGAAGAGAATTGAACTTCAGCAGCCTGTGGCCACTGAGCCCTTGGGGGAGGCACCACCAGCATTGGGTGGTGTTGGATTTCTCTGTTGGGGGTGCCCACAGAACCCCTGCCAGATGCAATTTGAGATGTGCTTAGATTCTAGGTTTTGGCAAGTGCAAGCTATGAAGTAGGCTCTTAAGTACAAAACACTTCATTAAGTATAAAACATTGCCTTTGTGTCTGTATTTCTAACTTATATTTCATCATCAGACCAATTTTTTATTCTGTCCATGAACTGCCCTTATTTTAATAAGCTGAGCGTCAAAATTTGCCCAGGTAGCTACACTAGCTGATTAATGACACTTGTATGATTGGTGGCATCTAGGATTTTAATAAAGTTGGGAAAATTACTACTTTGCTAATTTGAAGGTGAAGAAATAGTTAAATAGGGCTTTTATTCAGAACATTTCCACGCATTAAGATGACTTCAATGCAATTGCCAGGCCCAGTCTTTGTAGTCACTAGAGTTACACTCGTTTATCGTGTCTGAATAAATTTGACACAAGAGTGCTCTCAGGCACTGCCATAAGGTTTATGTATGCTTGGATGGTATAATCTGCATTTCTGTATTTTGAAATATTTAGGTTCATCAATAAAGCTAAAGGGCAGTGAATTAAAAATCAATACAAAGGCAGACTTCTTAAGGCAACACAGAGGGAGTTCATGGAATACAAAATTGCTAGAATTTGTTAATGATGGGTGCAGGGAATGAATTTTAAGAAGGACCCACTGTTATCATTATGCAACTTCACATAAAACAGGTAGTAAAAAAAAAAAATCACACTTTGGAGTATGAACTGAGAGATACAAAGGTCATGAAGTAACTCCTCTGCCTTTTCAACCTTAAGTAAATTACTGCACAGTTGATTAGATAAATTACTGAAAGGAGCTGTGGGTCACCTTGATGCAGCTCCATCGCTGTTGCAGGCGGTGTGCTAATACGCCACAGGAGGCAATGAGCTAATTCAATATGGCAAAGTCTGCATTAACAGGCTATTGTTTCCTATTATTATCCTAACATAAGGAAGCTTGCAAATCCCTCATCCTTCCCAAAACACAGAGAGGGAAGCAGTAGGTTTTTGTTTGTCTTGTGGGAGCAGTGACCTTGGACAACCTTCAGAAAAAGTTACCACGCACAAGTACAAGCATATCTGCAACATAATGGTGGTGGAAAGAAATTCCTCAGAGTTACACTTTTAAAAGACAGAAAAAACTGAATGAGAAGGAAATCCTCTGCCAACACAGGCAGTGACAACCACGTTTCATTTCAAATTAAAGCTCTCTTTAATCTCATCTGAAAACTGGTGTCAGCACAACACTCAAAGACAACTTGAAACAAAGAATACTGGACTGCAGTTAGTTAACGGAAACTTCATCCCAATTACTTATGCCACTCTGAAAAGCTGTTAGGATTATTTTATCCACCATCCCCTGTGTCTGTCAGCCAGTGCCTTGTTTAAAGGCAATTCACAGGCAAAACAAAAGAACTAAAAAAAAAAAGTACAAAGAAAAGAAGTGAAAAAATTTTAAAGACATCCCAAAATTCTTCTCATTATACATTCATTGGATTGACTACACGAATACCTAAGATAAGCTGCTTAACAAGGTTAACATGAACTAGATAATACCAGATACCTAATCAGATGGCAGCTGTTCTCTCCACACTTCTTCCTAACCAATCTCATGGGCACTCACTACTTTAAAACCTTGACCAGCACAGTCTAGAACTATGCTCAGTATCTCTGCATCCTGTTCAGCAGGTTATTTTACATTTCATCTTCCTTGGTTTGACAGCTCTAAACCTAACTAGTATTGAATCTTAGTGATCTGTACATCTTGGAGGCAACAGCACACTGATAGTACTTACAGAATCTCTATGGCAAAATTTCATAGTGTCTGACTGGTATATTTGTACAGTCATCAGCAGAGGGAAGTCCTCTGGGTTTATTCAGTCAGTTAGTGAACAAAACTACTATAAATACAAATTTCAAAAATACTAGAGCTTGCTAATCAAATATGCAACTTCCCAAACCCCCTATTTACCACTGAAAACCATTAATCATTATTACTACCACCATCAAAGGAAATTTCAGGTAAAATACCTCATTCAGAGTTCCTTACTCCAAAAGGTGTTTGTAGCTTTATTTTTAGTGTGATCTAACCAAAATTCTTTCTTTGAACTTGCATTAAGGAATTACTAAACTACATTTTCCTAACAGCATGTTGATTTTTGTGAATTAAGGTATGGGCCCACATTTTCTAACATAAAGTGAATAGCTCAGAAGATTACATTTCCTATAACGCAATGCAGATCTTCCTTTGAGGGATCTGTATGATATATTACAGAAACTGCATAATTTTGAATAATCCCTGGAGACGCAGTCCAGAAAAGCAGGCCAACCCAAAAGGGAGAATGGAAAACACACCATGTGTCTTAACTAAAATCCTCATCTCATATGTAGCTGAAATACTGAACAGGCTCAAAATTAAATACTGCAGAGCCAAACAATAATAGAAATTAAACATTTTCAACCTGAAAAGTGTTAAAGTATTTCATTTTAATTAAAGAAAAATCAAATTGAGAGTTTCATAATTCCCACTATGTTAAAATGTCCTATTTCACATTTTAGGACCAACCTGGAACAAACTCAAATATTGAAATGCAGGCATTCCCACTGTGATGGAAACTTCAAATTTTGCCTAGTTATAATCACAACTAATTCCCTCCTCTAATTTCAAAGGCAAAACTAAGTGGTGTGTAAGGACAGTAATTTGCCCTTCTCCTATGATTTTTTTTCATTATAAAAGCCTCAATTTTCTGAAATGTGAGTGCCTTCAGTGAAGCTTGGACAG
Source organism: Tichodroma muraria (assembly GCA_013390105.1). Taxonomy (NCBI): domain Eukaryota; kingdom Metazoa; phylum Chordata; class Aves; order Passeriformes; family Sittidae; genus Tichodroma; species Tichodroma muraria. The sequence goes on along the minus strand of WAAG01076103.1, from coordinate 145,679 downwards.
CTGTTATTTAGATGCTCATCTAACTTTCAGTTTTGCAGTGTTTAGTCCCATGTTCTATAAAGCTTTCTATCCTCATGAAGTCATGCCTCACCTTGAAATTGCTATCCTGGGTGCCTTTGGAAATGATATGGAATTTTAATCTCCCTTTGGTTGGTACAGAAAAGTGAGGTGAAAAGGATCAAAGGTAACTGATGGCTTCACAGTCCATTCCACAAATACCATCACAGGGGCACTCCAGGCCCATTCACTTCCACGTGGATATGCTACCTGTATAATACATGGGCAAACTTTGCAAGCTGAACAGATTTTGCCATTGTTTTGTGTATTTGGTAGAACACAAGGCAAGCTCAGGCTAGTGACTTGGGCCTTTCATCTGCTACCCATCCCTTCTTTCCAAAAATTCCCCTGCTAACATCTATAATAACTGCCAGAGCAAAAAGCCAACAAGACCACCTCATCATGACTGCCACAACCACTAACCTGGTTTTCTTCTTCCATTATGAGGAGTACGAACTTCAGTCATCTTTATTCCTGCATCCCTATCCCACCCACACCACTGTCAGCATGCTGAGTCAGCCACTGTTGCATTCTCTTATGTCAAACAGCCCTTTGTAATAATAACCTGTGTGAGAAAGCTCAGCTTGATCCCAGCTGTTAATCAGATTACACCCTGAAGTATTTATTGTGCTACGGTTTGCACTTTCGTACACGTTTGCATCATCGGGGGACAGTGCCATTAACAACCTGTCACGCTCAGAGGTTAGGGTGGATTTTTCTTCTGACTGAAGAAGTTTCCTCTTTGGGATTTTAATGGCTGTGTGGCAGGTTCCTCACTGCATGTTTCTGCTGACAGGCTTTGCTCAGGAAGCACCTCAAGCAACAGCACTGCTCCCCTATTTGCACTTCCTCATGCATCACGACCTAGCTGTGCCACACTGACCAACGTTCCCTTTTGAGAGAAAACATCTAATATGAAATGGTATCACAGGGGCCATAAGAGGAATGGAGAAGCAACAAACTGAAACGGGAGGTAGTCAATTAGCAGGAGCCCACAGTGGCTCTTACTGTCCCCCAACCTTTCTGAAAAGCTGGGAAAAAGGCATGAAAAAGGCTGATAAACACAGGAGTCACTAACCTGCAGGTTACCAGTCCAAACCAAATCCAAAATCTAAAGCAGCAGCAAGTCCCTGTTATCCCCTGAAGGTTGTTTCGTAGTTTTTAAGTAACATGCTGTGCAAATAAATCATACTGTAAGGAGCATTTACTTACTGCCAAAGAAATGCCCATCCAAAAGCAGCACTAATGCAAGGATAAAGCACATGGGGGAGCATCACACCGTCATGGTACAACTATACTAAAGCCATCCCACCATCAGAACAAGGGAAAAAACAATCTCCCTGTAGAAGAGGCAGCATTACTGTAGGGAACTTCGAGGACTGCTAGAATTTCCCTTTCTTTTCCTTTTCACAAGTCAGACTTACAGCACTTCCCGTGTGACTACTTTCTCATAGAAAGACTTCTATTTTACAACGCCCTTTTTCCTGCGTAGGTTCATTCTGATGTATTTGTAGCCCCCACTCCTCCCAGTACGTGGTCTTTTCTGACAAAACACTTGGAAAAATGCATCTCCTGAAAACATCTGTGCTGTTGTTGAGTAGCAGGCAGTAGAAGTAAACAACACGACAGCCACAAAGGGAGGCTTTCAGCAATGAGCACTTTTGATGCTGCAACAGCGACACTGATTGCTGACAGGCACCTGAGGCAACACCTGAACACAACAGCTATCTCCTATACCTGGAGATCACGGAAAGGTCACAGCTCAGGGATACAAATACACACATGCACCCACAGACAGGAACTCCTGCCAAGCTTCATTCTCACCTGTTTCTCGAGTATGACATTTACTGAGCACAGCAAAGGTGGTTTGCGGTGCTCCCACTGCAGCAGGGGGCTGGGCAGGGCCATCAGGGCCTCCTGGTGCCCCGTGCCCACCAAAATGCCTTGTGTGCAGTTGGAGCAGCTCTGTTCTGAAAGGTATCTTCAGCATACGACAGTGCTATTTCAAAAGCTTCCCTCCGTGTTCTGCACACAGATTGAGAGTGGCCTGTTTAGAGCAGGCAAGAAGCGCAGCAGCAGGACCAGAACTGAAGTGACTGGGGCTCACTAATTCTCCTTACTGCCTTCAGCCAGGTCTGAACAAACTCGTCTGCTTCTCTGAAAATTGTATTACATCTGCAGGGCACCAGGCCTCAGCCAGCGCTTGCTGTGGCCCCTCAAGGAGCCCACACCGCACCTCAGGGTCCCACCGGCGTCGTGAGCGCCCTGCCAGCCTCCACTGGGAACCTCTGAAGAACAACACAACTTTTACCCCACCTTCACTTGAGGCAGACCCATTTCAAACACCATTTTCTTCCCCCAACACTTAGTAAGAAGTCTGTAATAATGAATTGCTGCTGATGCAGACTTTTTTGCATTCATACCTCTAATCAGGTTTCCAAACAGAGTGTTAAACCCGTGCTGGCAACAGCATGCCCCCTCAAAATCCTTTCACAGCCTTTCCTTTCTAACCTTTCTTCCCCTTTCCAACCATCAGGATTACACACAATATTTATGACCATAATTATCCTGTCTCTTAAGAGAGTAGCCGTCTGTGAAAACCACAGTACACCGACCAGGTCTATATTTCACACTAATAAGTCTCATAAATAAACCTTACTTAATTTACAATAGCTGCTTTCTCAGAAATACAAAACTTGCATTGCACTTTATGATTCCTTGCTGGCTGTTTTAAACATTCGGGTGTTTTTTCATACTAGTGCACATATTTTACAGCTACTGTTGCTTTATAATGTAAAAAAAATAAGGTAGAGAACAGACTTGATCTCCCTCAATTCAGTAGTAATAACAGTTGAAAGAAAAGTAAAGAAACAGCAGTGAATATACAATTTCTTGGAAAATTACTCTTGCTCCCATTATGCTTTGAAAGACATTAAAAAAGTTCTTAAAGGCTTCACTATTACTCATGCTATAATGTGCTACACAAGAGTAATTTCTAATATTGTCTAGCTAGTAAAAAACTAGCTTAGGTGACATTAATATTATTTTGTGACTAAAAAGAACTGGCCTGGGGACTTAGAAAATTAAAACTAGGGCTCAACACTTGATTGTTACAGATTCCCTGTGCTTTGCTGGATGTAGAGTTTCCTAATTATTTATCTTCTACCTAACTCTTCTTTCATCCTTACCAAGCAGCCATACAGCTGCATACATACGAACGCCAACCAAACTCGCCCTTCGCCTACCTTCACCAAAGACCTCACCCACAAAACGAAAATGCAGAGAAAGGCGTTCGGCTCTCTGTTCGCAGCGCGGGCGCGCTCGGGTCAAAGCGCACGGGTGCAGCCTCTGGGCCTTGCTGAGACCTCACGTGGGACCAGCCCCTGTCTGGCGACCTGCTCGGCACAACGGCGTTTCCACAGCAGCTCGCAGATCAACACTGCCGCCAGACAGGGGCTGCGATTCATGGTCACTAATTTGGATCATTTCAAAAAGCAAGGATTTTCCAACACTAGCTACAATCGAGGAGACACTGGAGAAAAGCACTGTTTGCAATACATCCGTGTGTCGAGCTGTATGTTGGATGTGACTTCAACACATATTTGCGTGCAGATCTTGTGGCTTCCCACTGAAATGGGACTTTGCAGAAGAAGAGCAATGGGTACGTAGTGCAGAATCACCATGTGTGATCCAAACAGTAAATTTGTTCTATAATCACACAATAATCTATTGATTACTATTAAAACCAGATTTATCTGCATTCTATTCAGTGTGTTACCTGCCAAGAATCTCTAAGAGAGAACATTCTGGAGATATGTTATTACATTTCAGTATTTCATATTTCCTCCTATTTGAAATAACTCTGCAGTGCAGCATTTTATCTCATTTAAACTAGTTAGCTTATGCCTGTGAGATTTTTTAAATTTTTTTTTCAGAACATTTAAATAGCTGTCTGCTATTCAGTCACAGCTCTGGGGCACTACATGCAAATCTTTCTTACTCTAATTGCACCTAAATTTGAAAAGGCAGGGGTCTGCATGATGTTTTATTCACATTCCCATTGTGTTACTGCATCCAAACAACAACAATTTCAAGTCTAGAAATACAGACTCAGATTCTCTCTTCGGTACAGATGACATGGCTAGCAGAAAACAATATAACAGCAACAGAGCCATATGTAATAAAGTCACTCCAGTGAAAAGATGATGTATGGCTGACATAGCACTATCTGTGTAAAAGTAAAAATTCCACTGTTTCTAATAGTTTGTAAGACTTGCAGCCTATCAGCATTATTAACTGCAATTAGATTGTCAAAAACTCAGATTTGCAATCTGTTCAGCATTTCTCTTAAAATTCTAGCTCCTGGAACCATAAGTAACAGCAGAGTCTCTGCTAACAATAAAAATTACTCACAGTTGATCAGTTGATGGTTTCAAAGAACAGCTAAAAAAGACTTTAGACCTAACAAAGTAAGAACAAAAGCACTCAGAACTCTGTTTAAAGTCTCACTGTTTTCTAGCTAGAGACTGGAATGTTTGTCTCCCAAAATAAGTTGAGCATTTGCTCATCACCCTAAGTTACAGAAACTGCAACGTAAGCTTGTGATCAGCCTTGTCAAAATGTAAATTCCATCAAGCTGAGAAGTATAGAAGGACTTGAAGTTCCACTTAACTATATCTTTGTGTTTCGACATGCATTTTAAGTTTTGAGCTGCAGATGGGAACTTAAGAGAAATGTTACTGAAGTTCACACGACTAAAAACATTACCTTTTTTGCCTCCAGATGACAATATATTTTTTTTCAAAATACAGTCTATTTCCAGAACTCTAAATAAATTGCACTGTACTGATCTAGTGAGTCACAAAAATCATAACTGACCCATTACGTTTTATTATCTTAGACTAAGAGAAGTGCAGAAAGCAAAGGAATTGAGCTTTTTTCATTGTAATTTTTTCCCAACAATATCTTCATGACAGCTAGTAATGCAGTCATTCCAAAATCTAAGTGAGTTTAAACAAAATAAAAAGAAAAGGATAATAATAAAAAGGATTTAATATAAGAGATTCCATTTAAATGATGCAAGTTCCACCTAAAATTTAAAGAAACAAAGATGAGAGCATAGCAATGTGCAATTCTCAGTCTTCTCACTTGCTTCCTTCCCTTCAGACCATCTGCACTTTGCACAGCGATGCTGAAGTAGCAACTGGAACAGTTAGGAGCATAATTATGTGCTTTTCCAGAGGCAGTAAACACTGGAATATCATTAGAAGATATGAAATTATCTGGAAGATGCAAAAAGCAGGCACTGAATATAGTCCTGTTCTGTAAAAATACCATATTTAAAAACATCTCTGCATGTTAAATTTGATGAACAGTCCTACTGACTTCCCTGGTAGTTCTCAAACATAAACCTCACTGCTAGAGCTTTGATAAATGCAAGACTGAGCTCAAATGGAGGCCCAGTACCCCAAAGACGTATTGGGGGTATTACCCCAAAGACGTATTAGGGCTTTGCTAAATGCAAGACAGCTCAAATGGAGGCCCAGTACCCCATCCCAATCTCAATCCCAAAGACTGGATTCTGGTCTCACATCAAGCTGTGTAACACCAGCCATGTCTCTGAAGTTGGTGGGTACAAATCTCTTAATTAGTGAATTAAACAGTAATACTCCCACTCAGTTTAGATAGATCAAATGACACTCAACCAACATTAAAAGAAGTAAGGGAGAACAGAAGCAGACTTGAAAAATACAAGCTGCTGGTGGAATGAAGTAGCAGGCAGACTGGAAATAAGTTTTGAGGTTTCTCCCTAATTTCTCAGAGCAAAAATATGAAAGATAAATCAGTCATGACTATAAGGTAAAAATTAAAAGAGAAAGGTTAGCCCACCCTTAAAATGATTTAGTATTTTCTTCTGGTAAGTTGGAAGGTAAGCATTTCTGAATAAATTACCCTTTTAAGTCTTGATTCATGCTTCAGTGCTTTTTTTTGAACATGTACTTAAGTTCTGTTGATAGGAAAACTTATTTATTCACCTGCTAAAGTACTTTTCTAAATTGAGACCTAAATCAGCATCTATAAAAGCTTCGTTCAAATCAATGGGAATCTTTTTATAGACCTTACTAAGAGCTCTATCAGCCACTAAGCCAAAGGAGAGCAAACCAAGTAGTGGAAAAATCCAGGATGCTTTTCCTGGAAAAATAAGCTCCAAAACCTCTGTACTTAGTAATAACTTTCTTTCATTCTCTAATATTAAATGACAGCACTAATAATATGCAGTATCAAGTTATTAAGCATCTAGTCCCGAGCCATCCAATTAGTCTGCTGCAATGTAATTAAAACAAAACCAACATTAACTCAAAAGTGAAATTCACTTCAGTTGAGATGAGCACAGCAAAGAGTAAAAGTTCATTAGAACTAGATGAAATTCATATCCAGATTGGTGTAAACTCTGGGTAATTAGCTTGAAACAGCTTAGCATTACCCAAGGAGGATATGGATAATTGGGTTCAACATCCCTGAAGATCTGCTATGTTTCTTGAGACAATAAACCATTTGTGCTTTGAAGCTGCTTCCCGTTTTCTCCATCAGCCTCATCTGACAAGGGCTATTGATCTGATAATTTACTTGTCAAAACTTGTTAGTCAAGGCAGGACAAAAGCAACAAGGCATGTGGGTAATCCAAGAGATGAATTTGTCCTAATGACTTTCAGGGATCCCAACCACTGTAGTGGAGATCAAACAATCTCTGAAACAGTTGAGTCTAAGCCAGGGATCACATAATAAAAGCAAATAAGCAGGCCAAGAATTATCACATTATTCTATGCAAGGTGGCTACAGACAGATAAAACCAGTGTGTACAAACACACAGCAAAGCATCTGAACTTCAGACCCAGGTCCATGTTAAAAAGTTCAGCGTCAACTAAGGGTTTCCTTGAATTTATTGTCTCCTGACTCCAACCATTACCGTGCCTGGAGCAGGTTACAGCTGAAGAAGGAACTGACCATGGGGATTTGTCATGCTGGTACTGTGTCAAGAAATATGATGTCACAAAACTGACACAACATTACCCCCACTTGTCTCAACTTCTCTTAATCGAGAGGACAGTTGGTAATTGATTCTAGAAGATTAGACATTTTCTCCTTGAAGGTTTAAGAGTATACAGCACCTCCACGTTATCAGTCATGTCGATGACCCAAAGTGGTAACAAGACAGCTCTGACAACTTCCCATCGTACCTGAAATGATCTTTCAACCACCTCCCACAGTCTCTTCTGATTTATAACTGACTTTGGTTGATTTAGCTCACTAGATTTCTAGTCTGCTGTAGATATAAAAGGAATAAAATGCAGCTCAATTAAATACTTTTTATCTTATACATAGAGAAATCAGGAATCAAACTCCTAAAACTGTGAGGCTGGATTAAAATTCAGGATGCATTTCTTTTGTTGAATGTTGAGAGTCTGAATATTTCAGAACTTTTGAGAGACTCTAGAAAGTGTGACATTTGAGTGACACCTTTTCCTCTGGAAAACAAAGTTTAAAATGTGCTCACAGAAAAAAATCAAAACTAATATTCTGAAATATTAACATGTAAAAGTTGGGATTTTATGAAAAAGAGCAAATACTGCAAGAAAATGCCATGCACAATAAAAACCCTTC
>WAAG01076103.1:120290-133031 GCA_013390105.1 Tichodroma muraria | reverse complement strand
TTTGATAATATAAATTTATATTTGAAAATATAAACCCCAGATTTAATTAAAAGCAAAAGGACAGCTGATGGCAAGAAGTGGAAGCAGATGAATCAAGGAACTCTAGATCAGTACAGTCTATTTTTAGCTGAGTGTTTTTTAATGAAGTCTCATCCAGAGGCAGCCATAAGCATGTCTCGTGTCAAATAAATGGGGGAAATGCCAAGAGATAAACACAAACCTTCACCCTTTTACCAGCCGAATCCATGATCCAAAGCGAGCAGTTCAGGGCTCTGGGACCAAGCTGAGCATGACTCCAGTGACAGTGCCCCCCACTCCACACAGCTCTCCAGATTAGGGGGCTGTCCGGGAGCTGGGGGCTGTGCAGCCTGCAGAGGTGCTGGCTGGCACTCTGCAGGTCTCTAGGCCAATGTCATTTTCCAAGAAGGACTACTGCCAACTCTAGATCAGCTCAGCCACGGCCTGGTCTATCTTAGTCTCGAAAATGTCCAAGAATGGGGATACATGATCTCCAGAGCTCAGTACCAAACAGCACTTTGGTACTATTACAGCGCTACTACAGAGCTGCAGTACTAAACAAATGAAAAAGTTTATTTTAAGTAGCTGAAGCTTCCAAGCTGCCACTTCTGGCCACTGCACCCTTGACCCACCACCTGCAATTACTGGGAAGGTTTTTACTGGGCTTTGTGATTTTTCTCATTCCCTTTAAGTAGTTGTGGGTTGCTATTTGATAAGCCCTCTGCTTGACCTCAGCTGAGTACACAAGCCCATTCCTCTCAAACTCCAGCCACAATTCATATGCTCAGCCTCTTCCCATCCCAGCAGGTCTCTGTGGGTCTTGCTTCAGTATCTTAATAGCCTTCTTTTTTAAGAGAGACACAAAACAAGACCCAGCATGCCAGGCAAAGCCTCACCAGTCTCAAATGGAGAGGGATATTTTCCCTTGAATCTGGTAGCCACAGTCCTACAAATGCAACCCAGCATTTGGTTCACCTATTCACATTTAGGTCAAATGTTGGCCAGCATTCAGCTTGGCATCCCTCACAGCTTGCAAGGTCCTCACAGCAGCACATCTACTCAGACACTTGGTTCCCAGCCTGTACCAGAGTTAGCCTCCCAGGAAAGCAGAATTTTGCACTTCTTGTTAAGGGCTCTCCCTTGGACTATCTTCTGGCTTCTCAAGATGTCTCTGGGCTGAAGCTCATCCCTCTGGCATATCATCAGACACAAGCACACACTTCCCATCTCTCAGGCATTGCAACTAGAAGTGGTCAGAGCTATAGTTTCTCCTTTTCCTTTCAAAAAACAGTTCCACACTCCAAAGAAAATAGCAGTGTTATAAATGCCATTCCCAAACATAAGGCAGGTGTTAAGTGCCTCAAGCATCCTTCTTAGGAGCAAATGTTTGAAGGAAAAGTTGTTTTCACAAGGGAATGCAACATTGCTGCTGTATAAAAGGTAGAAAAATATTCCCATAAATCTAGCCAAAGATCCAGCATCCAATTCAAATGACAGGTGCTGTAAAGCAGGAAAAGTCAAATACAGCAGGTAGTATCTGATATGTGGTTTGGGATGCCTCTGTAGTATAAAAAACCTCTCCCAATGGTATTTCTGTTGATAAACTTAGTTTTCCTTTCAAAAACACCAGACCTGCCTATGAGACTCTGTACCACTGTAGCTCTCTGCAAGGACAGGGCATCTTGCACTTTGCAAAAGCGAGTTGCACCTCCTTCTGAAACCACTCACCCCATGTTCTGGGCAAATAATTTTAACTTTACCTCATGTTTTAGAAACTAAAAGAACATCACTGTATAACCTTCTGCATTTTAGGATACCCAGTCCTATCTGAGGTAATCAATGAAATGAAAACATGCTGATTCCACTTTGTTTCACAGAAACAGACATATTTTACCCATGATGGTCTGAGCTTGCCTGGCATCCTGAACCGTGCAATTTAAGCCCTACAGGCATGCACAGGTTACCCATTTAAAAGCAATGACTGATGATAGAAACACTTGACTACAGTAGCATTATTCAGTTAAACCAGCATGATTTCAAGACCCTGAAGGAATAGGGATGATGAAGGTACAGTTCTTATTCAACATCATTCCTCTCTAACAGACATTTTATTTTAAATTGTAGCTATGAATGGAGGTTTTTTAGCTCTTTATTCACAATGAGTAACTAAATTAGACTTGGAATGGAGATTGTTATGACTAATGCAACCTGTACTTGTGACAAGACTGCATTACCAAACATTATTCATCATCATCATCATCATCAGGTTAGAGCTAACACAAGGTAGACTTCATTGCAGAATTACTTTAACAAAAGAAAACCCTGCAAAACACAAGAAAACATCTTTCAGATCCACCCATGGATCCTGCCCAGTTTTCTTCTCCACCTCTGCAGCAGATATTGGGAAATGCTCATGTTTGGGATCCTCCCCCTTTGAATTCTTGGCAGATGGAGGGTTAACACTACCCATTTTTGGCTTCCAGCACTGGGCTCAGACAGCTCACATACCAACTGCTGTGCAGTGCTTATTGTGTGAATGAACTATTGGTTTAGGTCACATTTCTACTCAACAAGTCTCTACTTTCAAAAAAAACAAAATAAAGGTGATTTTCTTTGGCAAAGAGGATCGGAGGATGGATCCAGCAAAGGCACTGAAGAGCAGAGGCTCATGTGAGGCAACGGGCTGTCACTTTCTGCTCAGCTTCTCTATCTACCCCCTGCCCCTTGACTCACATAAAAAAAATGCTGAAAACAAGTGAGAATTGGTGGGGACCCCTGAAAGAGTAATGTTTTCAAACTGAAGAGTAGTGAATGTAGTCCAGCCATGGGCTTGTAGGCAGCACAGACAAAAGGAAGTTGCAGCTGACTCTCAAGGTTATCTGACTGTAGTTTGCTTCCTTCCATCTGAGACTTGTAAAACCAGTGCAAACAGCTCCCAAGCAAGGTACAGCAAAATGCAAGTCAGCATTTCACTCTTGAAAAAGGCCAATATGTCTCTGTGCTACAGAAAGTGTGGGTATGGCCCTTGCCTCCTCATGCCCCAGCAAAATTCTTACAAAGATTACACACAAGCAGCTACTCTGAAAGGAAATCAAGCAATTTATAGCTAATTTTTCTCTGCCACAGACCACAATCTGGAGTGTGTGCTTTCTCTTTCTTAAGAGATTGAACACAAAGAAGATACTGAATGATTCTTAAAAAAAAGTAAAGCTAAAGCCATCAGCCTTCAGAGCCAGCCAAAACAGTGAACACCTACTACAGCGTGAAGCCACCAGGGATCCCCAAAAAGGCAGCACACACACACACTTCCTACTTCCCCTGCAACGAACCACAGAAATGCTGCTTCAGCTGCTAGATAAATATTCCCACAATTGAAGGAAGGATGAATGGAAATGGAGGAAAAACTTCAACTGCTGCTGCAGCAGCACATGAAGGCACTTCAAAGCCACACTCAAACCCCAACTGGCTGAAAAAAGAGTTCTGTCAGTCATACTAACCCAGCTGTGGCAAACAAAGAGACTGGAAGGTGGCTTGTTGTTGGGAAGTTTTTTTTGTATGAAAGGAGCAGCAGCTCACTTACATGAATTTCCAGTTGACAATTTGAGGTCCATCTCAGACAGCAGACTTCTGCCAACACTCTGATGTGGCCAGCCCACAGTCCATGTAGGTGAATGATCCCCTCCCCATTCTGAGAGTAGCATTTGCCTCTCACCTGCACAGCTGTGGCATTTGTACCAACTGCAAAGGCCCCACAATTTGCTTTTAATCTTTCCTCTTCCTGCCACTGAAGTACAGAAAGCGTGAAATCGAGCTATTCCAACACAAAGTGCTGCAATGTAAGTTCAAGGCCAAGGTCTGAGTTACCCTGACTGCTCTAGGGCTTTCCCCAAGCCCTCTGCCCAAGGGGCTCAGCCCCGAGCCTCCAGTCGCTGCCTCAGCTGTTGTGGAGATGTGCCTGGCTCCAGCTCCAGCCCTGTCTGTGCCAGTCAATAGACCGCGTTGATCTGGACCTTGCTCTGCATCCTGTCTTCCTAACTTGACCTCAGAACTGCTTCACTCACCACTATGGACCTGCCCAGTGTCACTGGATGTGGTCCTGACCCTGACCTGTGTTCTCAGTTGGACTTCAGACAACTCTCATCACCATGGATGTGTCCAATGATTTGAACTCCCAGCTGACCCTGACAACTCTCCCCAAGCTGGCCCTGCTTGCCTTTGCTGGGATAAGGTGAAGATGCACCCTGCCCAGCCAGACCCCTGCCCAGCCTGCTGTGTGAAGGCACTCAGGTGCCTTCACTGCACCCCAACACTCACATCCCGAACAAAACAAGTCCAAGCCGTGTCCTAAAAAAGAACCGCATAAAATAGACGTTCACGTGGCAGAAGGTGAGAAAGAAAACCTCTAGTACGCTTCAGATGTGATTTTTGCAGTTGCAGGAAATTCTCAAATGACTCTGCCCTGTGAAGCTTGTGTGCTGCATCCCTCATGTAGCTCTGGCTTGCAGGGAGCTGGTAGGCAGGCAGGCAGGTACCTGAACCCAAGGCACAGTCTGCTGCCAGAGGAAAGAAAACTACTCCTGCCTTGGAGACAATGAGGCTTCCTTTGAGAACTCCTGTTCTATCTATAACTTTGCTGAACTTCAGAAAATGTCCCTTTCTGTGAAGAGCAGTAGCTTAGCAGCTGACAGAGGTTCCAGCTGTGGAGGGCTCTGATGTAATAACTGAATGAGCTGGGACTTATCAGCTAGATGTACAAAAATACAACCAAAAATAGAGGATAACAGCCTTCCCTCTCTCTCAAAAAAAAAAAAAAAAAAGCTCTTCCAGCACACAGACAAAAATTGCACAGTATACACAGCCATGGAGACTAGGAAAACACTAAACCAATGCAGGTCAATCTATTTCAAAGGAACTAAGGTCAACTTAAAACCTGAATGCAGGAACTTTAGATTTCAGGGGTCAGGCTTTTCTGGATTCACAGCAGAGCACAGAGATATAAAGACACTCATCCCAGGGCCATACATACTGAAAGGACTGTCATAGTACTTTCATTTCCTTCCCAAAAACATGCCCTCTTAGTTTGTTACTACCATGTACTTCACACTCCCTGGAGAATACAATGACAGATTTTCAACTTCTCAGCCCTGGGAGAACCTGCTCTGATTATTCAAGTAGTCAAATGGGGGCTTTCCAAGTTGTGGCTGATTGACACATTTAATGTGCTTCTCTCAACAAGAGACTATTACCTGATTTCATAAACTCCAGAGCCATCTGTCCTCCTGTCTGTGGAGTAAAGAGCATGTTTTGATTGCAGTCGCTCACATGCCTGGCCTCATTTACTGGACAGGCTTCCCTTCTTGGACCTGCTGCCTTCTGAGCAGAACACTACTCTGGCAGATCACACCACCAAATGTGACTATGAAAGGAGGGCTGCGTTCAGAGTAGGCAGCATTTATCTCTGCATCGTCACTCAAGGTATTGCACTCCTCTCCCAATAGTAACAGGTTCTTCGTAGGCTCAGTAACGCTGACTTGTAAGTAGGCAAAATATACAAAGTCTGAAACATAGACCCCCAAAGGATGTATGAAATCATACTGGGAAATGCTTTCTACACACTGAGAGCACCCATGGCTCTAGCTCCAGCTTCCATCAAATCAGGTATCTGGCAGCCCAAGGAAACATGCTCAAGTAGTGAAGTTATCACACCAAAAAGCAGGGAGGGGCTTTGAAAATACATTCCTGCACACAGAGAGAACAGCAGGAAAGAATTCAATTACTTTCAAGCAGAAAATAAGAAATTCACCACCCATCAGTTTCTTACTTGTCTGTAATTACTGAGCATTACAATAACCTCACTGCATTGCTTATTATGCTAATCTTAATTAGCTTGCTGTTTCTTTGCACACTCTCCCATCTGTCATTTTTGTTGGTTTTCTCTCCTCTGACACTTTTACTGCAAACTCTTTTGAGTTAAGGACTGATTTCCTATTAAAGGTATAGAAAGCCTGGTCTGAGGAGGTCTTAGTCTCTGACTGGGATTTTCAGCTAAACTAATTGGCTGGCATCAAATATATCTCAGATTATTTTTGTTTTGCTGTTAGATTAACTTTCACCTTGAAACAAGTGGTACTAAACTGAAAAGGACTCTATAATTATCATGAAAAATATACTAGTGAATAGCAGTGACAGAATCAAATCTGTAATGTCATCTCCATTTTCTTTAACTTCCTCTCCCCTTCCTTTCAAATATTTTAGTGATATGAGTGAAAATCTTTTCTGTTTGATTTCTCTGAAAATCCAACAGTGCCTAACATTTAAAGAACCAGTGAGAAGCAGATGTATAGGCTGTTACGATCATGGCAAAATAAAAAACCCAAATCAGAGGCTCCCTTAGAAAAACAGAAGCTTTTATTTTGGTCCCTTTTCATAAGTCTTCTCCTTGAATACACCTTAAATGAGTGAGCCCATTTCCCTGAAGTAGCACTAGTTACTAGAGGGGACCAAGTGTCATCCAAATTATGAGACCTGGAAGCCTCCTCCCAGAAAAAAATTTCCAAACCCCTGCATCAGAACAGTCAGAATCCCTAAATACCTAGTTAAGGACTGAATATCCACTAAGTAATAAGCACACATTTCAGCTTGATGAACCTTGTGTTTTAATAATGGTCTGAAGTGGAATTATGTTCACAATCACACAGATGCAAGAGTACCAGGGCAGCAGTGCCCACCTATTAGAGGAAGGTGGCAAAATTGCATAGGACATTTCATTACTGGTTTGCATGCAAATACAGCAACGAATGAAGCTACAGTTACAAAACGAAGCTTTTAGATTTAGTTTAGCAAAAAAAACCCTTTGCCCACACCTTTTCCAAAAAAACCCTAGGACAGAAAAATGTAAACGAAAATTTATTTGACCTATACCGAGGCTGTACGAGAACAAGAAACCAATTCTGACCAGCTGTAGAAAACGCTGCTTAAGAAGGGGTTTGGATGGTGCAAGAGGCATGGATCCTACCTCGGTTATGTCCAAATGTTGATAAACAAGCTGCCAACCAGCTTCTGAGTTCAGAGTTTGTGGGCAATACAGAAGGTGAAAGTAAAGCAAACAGTTGCCCTCCACATCTACTTCACAGCATTTTGCCCTGGCTTGAGTGTTGAGTTGGCTCAATCCACAGTAGGATTCATAGCCCTGCCTTTCCCCCAGCTCCTGCAAAATTTTCAAAAACGACTTGCTCAATCAGTAGAGGAAAAAAAAGCCCCAAACTTCCCTTACCAGAGGCACACTAAATGAACACTTATTAATAGTTTCAGGAAGTTTTGGATTCAGGTTTGCAGCCAACAAGACACAAGTGCCCCTCTGCTTACAGAGAGCCAGAAGGGTCACACCAAGACTCAGACTCAGAAGGACATTACAGCTGTGTCTCACTTGTGCTAGGATTTCAAACAAAACCCTTCATATCAAAGGAGTCTCAAGTTCACGGGGCTTGAAATCCGGGCTGAAACTGAGATTTTATATTTCAGCTCCATCTCGAATCAGCAATGCAGCAGCTAAGCCTCAGCATGCCTAAAGCAGTATGTGGCAAGAGTGAATAAAACCACAGCACAGAGCCTCCTGCTCTGCTGTCAGTAGGAGCCCACCACCAGAGCAGTCAGCTTATAGAGAAGTGACAGCAAAGAGCCCGCACTCATTCTGTTATTGCTCAGTTTACAACTCAGTGATGGGCTCTTTCTCCCCTGACAGTTCAAAAATATCATTTTGAGACTAGAAAAATCATGCTACATTTCTCCTGTCTCTAACAGCTGCACAGGTAATAAAAGACTCTGAATTGCATATTCAGGACTGTGCCTAGGAGTTAAAGTATCAGTTGCTTTAGGCAGAAAGGACTGCAGGCCACCCTTCCATAGTTTTATAAGGTCTGCAGGGAGAAGCAGCATAAAGATTTCTATTTGTCAAAATAATCAAGTGTCTTGAAAATCCACTAGGGGACCATTCTGAAATCAGAACAGAGTTATTTTTACTTAGTTGCTTCCCTGATCAAAAGCACACTTTAAAATATATATTCTCTGGCTCTAAAAGTCTTTGAAATATAGCAAGTAACTCATCAGAAATAGCAGCACTGAAGGGAGTCTGTACCAGTACCTAAATATCTGGACGGAAAGTCAGTAAATACAAATAACACAACTCTGCAATAGCAGGAAGCAGTGGCAGCTGGGAAAACTGGCCAGAGCCAGTCTGGACGCAGCATGTACACCTCTGAGGCTGCTTTTTCAACCAGGCTGCCTAGGCAGCAGATTGCTGTCACTGACACCCACAGTGCAGCCCCGTGCCTCTGAATCCACTCAGATCCAGGCTGGAGATAAAGAGATTGCCTCTGCCAGCATCATAGCAAAGCTAAATTGTTATTACTAATGACCTCTGTTGATTTGTCTTATGAATAAGTAGATACTTTTCGGGTTTTCTCATTTCTGTATTTTTCCCCATGGGAATGAATTTAAGTTCTCTGCAAAGTCTGAGACCAAAGAGAGTGTCTGCACCCAGGAACACGGAGAAATGTCTATGCAGGTCTGTAAATACAACCCTGCTGACAACACACTGTGCAGATTCACAACTCTTCCTACCACTTCAGGTTCTTTGCAGCAGAGGCTGTGACTCAGATCAACCTGTCAAATGACCTAAGGGAAGTGGAGAAAAATGATGCAAGGAGAGGTGCCAGGCCAAGCACTCCTTAGAGCCTTTGGGATCAATATCAGTACTTAGACCTCCAACATCAACAGCTCTGCTGTGCCGAGGTTACTTTGCCTACATCCAACAACAAACACAAAACAAGCACTTGCCTGTTGATTGTGCTCAAATCCTGTATGAAAGCTGTCTTTTGGAACGTGCTCCCTGTTTGATACTTAGGCAAGTTATTTAACCTCACAGGGCTGGGTGAGAACCAGAATCCTTGAGCAAGACAACAGTCCAAGGCTCCATCTCCTGAGCAGGTGCTGCTGGTACTCCTAAGCATTTTGGCTGTTAGGTGCTGTACAGGGAAAGCTCTGATAGCCTGAGGGCAAACCAGAGTGAACAGAGCTGGGAACTCTCCCAAAAACTGCTAAAGTAACCCTCCCTCTCCTCTTCCCACTCTCCTTTCTCCTGTTTGCCTAAAGGTGTTGAATTGAGTTCACGAGGTAAGGTTTTGGTAGCCAGGGGGCTACAGGGGTGACTTCTGTGAGAAGCTGCTGGAAGCTTCCTCCATGTCCCATAGAGTAAATGCCAGCCAGCTCCAAGACGGACCGACAACTGGACAAGGCTGAGCCCATCAGTGATGATGGCAGTGCCTTTGGCATAGCAGATTTAAGAAGAGGGGGGAAAGCCCTGTGCTGTGGGAGCCAAAGAATATGTGAGAGCAACTGCCCTGCAGACATCCAGGTCAGCGAAGAAGGAGGGAAAGAGATACCCCAGGCACTGGAGCAGAGATTCCCCTGCAGCCTGTGGTACAAGCCATGGTAAGGCAGCTGTACCCCTGCAGCCCATGGAGGTCCATGGAGGAGCAGAGATCCACCTGCAGCCTCTGGAGGACTCCATACTGGAGCAGGTGGAGGCCTGAAGGAGGCTGTGACCCTATGAAAAACCCACTCTTCAGAAGGCTGCTGGCAGGACCTGTGGTCCCATAGAGAGAGGAACCCACACTGGAATAGGTTTGCTGGCAGGACTTGTGACCCCACGGAGGACCGACACTGGAGCAGGGGAAAAGTATGAAGAGTCCTCTCCCTGAGGAGGCAGCAGTAGCAGAGACAACATGTGATTAACTGACCACAGCCCCCATTGCCCGTTCCCCTGTGCCACTGGAAGGAGGAGAGAGAGAAAACTGTGAATAAAGTTAAGCTCAGGAAGAAGAGAAGGCGGGGGAAAGGGGGTTTAAAGATTTGGGTTCATTCCTCATTATTCTACTCTGATTAGCAGTAAACGAAACTATTTTCCCCAAGTTTAGCCTGTTTTGTTGATGACTTCACTTGGTGAGTGATCTCTGTCCTTATCTTGATCCACCAGCCTTTCATTATATTTTCTCTCCCCTGTCCAGCTGTGGAGGGAAGTAACAGAGCAGCTTGGTGGGCACCTGGCATCCAACCAAGCTCAATCCACAACAGGTATAAGATAAGCCTGTGCCTTGCATATTTTAAAGGAGTAGCTTTCCTATTTAAAAAGATATTCCTATATTGTCATGAGAGAGCACATACATATCACAGCTGGCAACAGCTCCTTCGCATATGAATCTTCAATCATACAGTATAAATATGTATACTGCGGGGCAGAAAACACTCTGACAGGTACATAGGAAGCCTGACAGAATAACCACTCCTCTGCCTACATGCACTGAGCCACTGGGTAAATAACTCTTCAAGCTGGTGAGCTTTTTTCTTTCTAAATACACTCTATTTACTTGATCGTCTGTAATGACTCCCCTCTGAAATCGTTAAGCTCCATCCCGCAGAACCATATTTAGATGGGATTACACTTACACTCATAACAAGAAATAAGATGGCATCACTCACCTAACACTGTCACTCGGCATGAAATATTCTCTTTTGCACAAATAACGGCTAAATTTCAATCCTTCTTCCTGCAGCAAATAATACCTTAATCTACAAGCTATGCCATATTCCTGAGGTCAGGCACAGAGCAAGGTGATATTCTTTAAATTCTTTACAATTAATGTTCTAAAAACTGGCATTTTAGGTCCTGAAGTGCAGAGAGGGATTTGAAACCATCAATTTTTTTGTGCCTAAATGGCAATGTTTTTACACAGCCTTTTTCTCAAGAGGCGAGAGGCTGATATCTTACTCAGAAATGGCTGCAAGTCAAAACAATCTTCTATCAAGAGAAACAGTGAATCTCTAACCACACCTTACACCACAAGAAAGAGAAGGGGCAAGGACAGAGACAACACACAGGGACACTTCTCCAGAGTCCTGCCTTACACTCCAGCTCTTGGGCACGTCCTGATTCTATGTGTCTTCTTATTAAGTCACAGACTTTAACAGGTTTTAGTCCTGATTTTCTCCTTTTTGAGCT
The DNA here is from genome assembly GCA_013390105.1 of Tichodroma muraria. Taxonomy (NCBI): domain Eukaryota; kingdom Metazoa; phylum Chordata; class Aves; order Passeriformes; family Sittidae; genus Tichodroma; species Tichodroma muraria. The sequence goes on along the minus strand of WAAG01076103.1, from coordinate 121,957 downwards.
TGTGCTGCCCACAGTATGTTCTGTGACAACATCCACAGGCTTAGCCATATATCCTTCAAGAAAGCATTCCTTATTCACCCTTTTCCATCAACCCCTAATGTTATGCTTACAGAATCTGTCAAGTTCCTCCCTCAAGTCACCTGTTCCTTAGACTGAAGAGATCCAGTCTACTTACCCTGCATCAGGAACTCATTCCCTGTCTCTGATCCTCCTGAATCCCTTCTCTGCTCATTTTATAGTTATTTGAGGGATTTTTGAGGTGAGAGGCACCAGAACTTTATGCAACATTCAAGATACAAGTGTCTTATTTTTGAGACATCAATGCCCGTCAAAGGAAGCTCATGGGTTTAAGCACAACCAAAAAGAAGCATCCAAAAAAACCTGAGCTTTCAAAAGTCTTGGCCTTTAATTCAGCTGTATTTATAGAAAGACACTTTTTCTTCACTGCTAGCTTCCCTATGTATTTAGTAATGGAAACTTCAAATTAGACCAGTAATTTACCTGCTCTTATCTCTGACTGGGTCAAACACTTCAGAGAAGACAAAGTAAATTGTAGAACACACAGTGATATAATATAACTTAGAAAACATCTTCCAAAACCCATAAGAAGTGTTTTAATTCTTAACACATTAATATGACTTCTATTATGTCCAGGAATTGAAGAAGACTCAAGAAACCCAGCTAACGTCAATGCCAAAGCCTTTGAAAAAAGAAGAGGAACACAGGATCCCAAAATTCACATTTACAAATTGCTTTTCCTATCTTCATTAAGATAATAAGGACAAGTAGGTTAATTTTCACGTATTTTCCTTGTAATTGAAAAATTGAACTTCCACATTTTCTGGACATCATCTATTCTTACTTTATGGGAAATGGAAAACAGGAGTATGTGATACTGCATTCATCATTCTGCCCTACATTTACCACACATGCTTCGATTAAACCACGTTAAATTCTTCACATACCAGAATGTCTTTTGATCTCAATAATCTTCATTATTCATCAATAATGCTCTCTTTGAGCATTTGAGTTGAACAGGACCAGTGATTCGACCTCATATTCCTTATAGCCAAGTGGCCAGAGATAGCTTTCAAGGAAGATAAATTTCTGGCTCGCTCTCATCACTACTCTCGGCAGCTCAATTACAAATGATGTTAATAGACATGAAATTTTAAGTGTCTTTCAGGAATTTCAGCAACTTCAATGTAGTAGTGAATTTCTGAGACTTTCTTGCCCCTAAAGTAGATTTCTGACTTTGATCATAGTTTTTTGACTTTTCAGTGCCTAGGATCATCCTTTGTTCTTATGTCTTACCAGCTCGTGAGAGAGAGATGCATCTAATCACTGCATCTTTACTGGCAGGACTGAAGGTACGTGCATGCAAACATTATGCAAAATTCACAAGGAACAGAAATACAGCAACAAAAATAAGAGTTACTTAAAATTAATAATAAGGAGAAAGACATACTGGGAGTTTTGCAATTTAAAAAGCAATAGCTTGTTAAGCTGGCTTTAGTACCAGCTTAGTTCATTACTCATTACAGAGTGACAGGGAAAATAAAGCTGGAGGAATTGCTAATGATGCCAGAAGTCTGTAATATGCATTTTGTAGTTCCTAATCTCTTAAAACTAAGCACACACACACACAAAAAAAAAAAAAAAAAAAA
>WAAG01076103.1:109926-120278 GCA_013390105.1 Tichodroma muraria | reverse complement strand
AAAAGCCTAGTCATCTGTTCCTAGTCCCCTGATTTCATATCAAATTGCCAGCAAACAAATCCACTTATGGGGAATTTTTTAGTTCCTTTCCTGCAGTACTTTAATTAGATTCCACCAATAAGTCTCTGAAAGGAACATAATTTATTTTCTTAAAGCAGTTAGATGAGGCTTTCTCTCTTCATGTGAAAACAGTCTTGGCCATCCTATCTCTTTCTGAAGTACTGGACGGTATTTTACGCTTCCCCAGCACAACCTTCCTCTTGAGCAGTGCCTTCCAGGGTTGGGTATCAACATCACTTCCTACTAATCAATGCAGTTGAACCTGCCATTCCAAAAACTTAGAAGGCTTGTTTTCCCCATTTCTGTTAGGGATGGTCTTTCTGCAGACACTAAGGTAAAGTAGATCTTGGGTGACCTAATAGATCCATTTCTAGAGAGTTCTGTTTTCATTCAGCTGTGTCTTTGTTTTGACTGGGAGAGAGTTACTTTCATTCACAGTAGCTGGTACAGTGCTATGTTTTGGATTTAGGATAAGAACAATATTGATAAGAAATTGGTATCTGTGCTCTAGGATCCAGTCAGTGATGACAATTCAAACACACAGACTGCACATACATCCACTATGAGGCCAGAACATTAAATATTGGAAATATGTCTTTCCTCTGATAAAGACAAAATATTGATGAGAAGAATCAATTTGCTATCAGCAATACAAATTTCCCAGTCTCTGGTTTTGTGTGGAAAATGTTCACTTGGAGCTCTGTTTTATCCACTCTCATGTCTAAAAAGATACATAGCATGCTTTTGGAGGATCAAACAAATCTGCTTTATACTGTCAGGTAATTTATTGCGTGAGCTATTGAAAATAACAGGACTGAACTTTCAACAAGCAATTCCATATGCTTGCTTCATGCATGTCTCTGAAGCATCTCTGCTTCTTCATGGATGCAAACAAGTCTTCATTCATTACATGCATTAATGCACAGCTAAATACAGTGCTCTCAGAGCAACTGGATCTTCTTTCTGCCTTACAAATTTCTGACAACTCCTTAGCTGAATTTTGATGACAAAGACATTAGAAATACAATTTTGTAGGCAAAACTGTCACAGCAGACAAAAATGTCATCCCACTGGATCATCAAAACGTGTACCTCCATGAAATGAGCCTATTCCTCTAATAATCCTACTCAAGTAAATGCCTGGTATTAAAATGTAATCTGCCTCACTTAAAATGAGATCATAAGGTCTTAAAGAATCGGTAAAGAACCCCAAATGCCCACTCATGCCCTTTTTCACTATTTAGGAGGAGACTACACTGTGAAAATGGGAGGCACTGAAAAGCATCATTTCCAAAGTGCAGGAAAACAAAATCTAAAGGTGATGCATAATGGTGCATCCACTGAAGCACTGGAATAAAAATCCTTTAATTCAATGGTGCAACATTAGGCCACCAAAAAAATTCCTTGAGACTCCAGTGCAAGAAACAGAATCCTTCCTTCCTGCAGGCAGGGAAGATGCTCTCTCACTAGCCCTGACAGTTCTGGGTTCTACAGGAGCATGCAAACACACAACCAGCTTAAGTGACTTGCAGCATCAAAACCTTAATGTACTTGTTCCAGTAGTTCTAGAAAATATGAAAAAATCAATTAAGTAAAACAGTTGTCTTTGAAGTATTCACTGTGTTCTTTGAAAGGGCCGTGTAAAGGATGAAGAATATAGTGGTTTACATTATCTTTATTTGCAGAATTTCAGCAGGAGGGAAAAGAGAAACAGCACCCCCCTTGCAAATCTGTGTGTGGTTTGTAAATCTTACTGAAAGGAAGTGTGTCTTAGTTTGGAAGACAGGTATCTGCCAGGGAAAACAGGAGCCCCTCTGGGAATGGAGAATGCAAAACCTTCCCCCCCCTCTGAACTGTTACAATCCCGGAATTGAAAGGACTCTCAGGCAAAGATGTAAGGGGATAGGAATAACAGTTCTTTNCGGCTCCAGCAGAGCAGGGAGAGAGCAGGATCCGAATTCCCGGGCACACACGGACAGACGGTGCTGGGGCACTCCGAGCTGGGCTCCAGGGGTGCCGGTGAAATCTCCCCGCAGTGAAAGAAACCAACAGCCTCGCTATTCCCTTCAAGAGAGCAGCTCCCCCAGAGAGAAGAGCAGAAGTGAAATCCCCTGAACGGACCGCCACCCTCTCCCCTGATTTTTTGGCCATTTCCTTTGTCTTTCCTGAGTACCCATAAGTACCCAGTAATTAGTTCCCTAGCAATGTATGGGAGAAAATTCTGTAAGAAAGAAACTCAACCCCCGACAAAGTGGCAATGACAAAACACCCAGTTGGGGCGGTACCAGTTGGGACAGGTAGGCACTTGCAAGTGGTTGGCCAGAATAAAAAAGAAGAGAGAAAAGAACAAAATTACCTGTAAGTGCTATTCCCTACCACTTTTTATTTAGTGGATAGGCAGTCTTGGAGAAGGGCCTGTTGTAAATCCAATTAAGTCAGATTCTTTCCAATTGTTTTAACTGGCTTTTGATGAGGCTTAGCTTTTCAATCTTACTATTCCTAATTGCCAAGATTGTTACAGCGTTCCTTGAGGACCAACCAAGAATAAAACCCCACTGCTTTAAACACAATGCAAACAAACCCAAAGACATTCTTGACAAAGCTTTGTATATAATCAAAAAACAATGAAGATGGGAAGATAGTCTACAATGACCTGTACCATTATCTACTGTTTTGCCACCTGAAATCCAGGCATGGCCAACGAAAGAGGAAACACATTTCTGCTCTAGCTGCCTTAAGCTATTGGAGAGCTGATCAGAAAAGCTCTGCAGTGAACGGTGCTAAGTAAAATACACTCATTGTGATCTTCCCTATTCCCTGAAACTGCACAGCCAGGTAAAGGATGAGACCCTGTGCATTTAAACTACTCAGCACAGTCTTTAAAGAGCCTGTGCAATCTGGAAGGGCAGTCCCAACTGCTTTCAGTTACTGTGCATTCTTTGGTAACATCACAGAGGTAAAGTGCTTTCAAGGGACTTGAAAATATTTACACGCCAATCTCTCTAGCCAACAAAAACAAAAAAAAAATCTAAGGTAAAGTTGATGACATTCTAGTGAATTCCTGATATGTCATGAGACCTTGTGTTGGTTAAAATATGCATTAATATGCATTAAAGAAGCTCCAGGGCATTCTTATTTTCAGCTGAATTATTGGCTCACAGCATGGCAGCCACTTGTAAAGACCTCACAGAAAATTATTCTGTATTTCAGGAGGGGAAAAAAATAAAAAACAAGAGAGTATGAAATTATAGTGTGTGTCACTGTAGAACAATGCCCCAGTCAGATCTAATCAAAGAACTGAAGAAAAACTGAACAGAGTACAAGAAAAGGTAGAGATTAGATTGATCCCCAAGTCAAGGAAAAAATCTGGGAGACAAGAACAAAATCAATCCATACTGCACAGAACAAAGAAATAGTTTGCTTGAGTCCACAAAAAAAGGGCACAAGATCTTATCTGTAGTGGATAATATGCACTCACACTAGTTTTTATTTTTGTACAACAGAACAGGTTAGAAGGTGAAGGGAGAATGGAAAGTTGGAACCAAACCAAAAAAAACCCACCCAACCCAAACCACAGAACAGAATACAGTTGATTTTTCTATAACACGCTCATTGTGAAGTGTTGTAAATCACCTTGCTGCAAGGCAGTCAATCACAACCTAAGCGAACAATAAAGTTTTACAGCAGGATAAGTAGAGAGGAAACAGCTTAGAGAGGAGGAGACAGAAAATGTATAGGGAAAAGAAAATCCAAGCACACCAAACATGATAGGATCAGTCTGGAGGAATAAGGGAATTAGTGCATGAGCTAAAAAAACAGCAGTGTTGAACACATCTTTGTGCGAAGGTTGAAAGACTTTTTTCCTCCACAAGTATTCAAAGAGATGGAAATAATCCAATGGCATCAAAGTATCAATAAAAGCTATTCCATCAGAGAGGAACACTGCTTTCTAGCTCCCCTTCCTCATACAGTAGATGACCAGTAGATGACCATAAGCAGTTCTATCAGGGAGCATGGAGATTTATTTGTAAATGTCATAATGGATCATTACAGCCACCTAGAACCTGAATTCGTAGGAATGCCAGGAACATGTAATGAATGTTGTATTCTCCAGGGTTCACATCCACAGACACCATGTAAACTGTGCCAAGAAAAGAACTCTTGAATTCATTCCAGTGCTTGCCCCAGAATCCTTATGCAAACTCACACCCTCACATACTTATATCCTAGAAAACTGATTCCAACTCCTCTGTAAAAACTTCCTAAACAGAACATGGAGTCTCGCATGTTAGGTGGTTACACATTCAAACCTACGCAGCCTCATTTAGCCCTTATACCTACTGGCACTCAGATCCACAGCCCCATCATTTCACCCCAAAGAGCACCCTTTCCTAAGTGCTCTCTTCTCTAGCCACATGAATACAGGCTGCAAGTCCCTTTCACAGCAAGGACTCGCTCCCCTCATCCGTGCACCCGGAGAGGCTGCGAGGGCCGCGCGTCAGCCGTCGACCGCCGCGGCGGTCCTGTCTCCACCACCACGTGGTTCCTTATCAGACAGGCAGGGGAAACTCGGCCTGTGAGCAGCACTATTTATCACAGAAACCAAGAGCTTTGCAATGAGAGGGGAGGCAGACAAGCAGAAGGAATTCTGCTAGGGTTGAAGGATGCCCCTGCCCAGGCAAAGCTCACGGTTCAGGAAGGGCAGGTGAAATCGATTATCTGCAATGGCTGGATTTCCAAAGAAATTATCTTTTAACTCAATCTTTAACCTGAGAGTGAACGTGACCTTCATGATTAGCAGGGAACAACAAAGATAAAGAATTGCTGGATTAAGTACTCTTAAATCTTACCCTTTTGGGATTAGGTCTGTGGTACTATGGAGTGCACTATAGCTCAGAAAATGACTCTTGCAGAGGAAACAGAGCTATATTGATTCCCTGGCATTCCTACAGACACTTAAGGTCTGTAATAAAGTTTAATGAATGTAATGAAGCAGAGAACAGTACCTTTCCTCTAGAGAGCTGAGCAGCCCCACACCTTCCAGGTACATTCAAAACTGCAGTACAAGCAGTTTTCCTTCTCTCATCCCTGAATAGTTTCCAACTGGCAGGAAATACCAGGGTGTCAACAGTTGTTTGCTCTTAATTATGTACTTAGAAAGCATCACACATCCTACATCCTAAACACCTTCAAGAGTAATTTGAGAGCTTGTCACCTTTATAGAAGATTTTCTGTCCTGGAAGTTAGATTAACTTCCTGGAAAACTGCAGTGTGTACAGAATGCTGTCACAGCAAACTTGTAAGCTACAGCTGGAACCACATTCCTGTAGCCTACGATACTTTTGATCCTAACAGGATCCAGATCAGCAGCACTATTTAGCAGCAAGGCCTTAAGTAATGAAGTGAAGGAAGGGCAATGGAAACACCACCAAAAATAAACACTACTAGATAAATAAATTACATTAAGGGATATCAGGGGAAACATCCTTAGTAAGATGCTTCACATTCCCCTAGGCTGCCTCTCCTCCTCTTTTTTTACACTGCCTTATCAAGGAGAATAAATTGGTTCAGATTACTTGCTAAAAATAGAACACATCAATAAAACTCCTTTCCAACCTCTTTAACCAGTTCATACTGCAGAAAACGTGCTGTTACAGGAAGGTTTGAGCATGCAAGTCCATTTCCATTCTTCAGTCATGTGCACTTTCCCATGCACACACTGAAAACACGGGTGCTGTGCCTCTAAATGAAACCATTTTAAATAATATTGTTTCCCCAAATGTGAGGGAACAACTAATTTGGAACAGAGCATCATTGCTTTCAAGACCACTAGAGCTGTGCATATTGCTAGGGATTCAGCTCCTCACACTGTGTCCAGATCTGAGGATTTTTTTGCCAACTTCTTGAATAACAGGGATTTTGTTATTGCTGATTCCTCATCTTAAAAAAGGAACAGAAGTCTTTGAAGTCTAAAGTATTATTTAATTCTGTAATCACTGTAGGATAATAAGCATCTTTCAAGAGTGAAAAAAGATTGGTAATTTGAAAAAAATTGAAAAAAATTATGCACCTAAAGATATACATAGACATGAAGACATCTACTTTGTATTCTTATTCCTCAACAACTTTGAAAACCTGACTTTTTCTCCTGTAGGCATCCAGCAGAAAACTGTTCTTAATCTTTTCTTTTTTCTTCCTTTTTTTTTTTAATGTCTTTTACGGAGCAATCTGACATCCTGGTGCCCAGCAGTGATATTAATCATTGAAACACTCCTCTGTTTCCTCTGTTTCTCTTAGAATCTGAGATTCTGTCATGTAAAAAGAGCACTTGGCAAAGCACAGTTCTTACAGCTGCACGAATGCCAGACCAAGATGCTGCTGCAACCTTTTCCTTTTGCTGCCCACTACACCCCACCAAGGAAAAAAGATAAGCAGCACAAGGCAGCTGGGAAAAAGTGTATTTGCCTGGCAGTAGCAGCGCAATTTGTGAGGACAATCACACAAGGGTGACACTTTTCCTGAAGTGCTGCATGGGATGGAATGATGGAGCACCACCTTCCCAAGCCATGCCTGCTTACCGTTATGACTTCCTCGAGGCTTTCTGTCCAAGGCTAAGGGTGTTCAGAGGTAGATATTGCAGTTATTAGTGTGTATTAAGTGGCTTAGGACTCTAAGGTAACACCACCAGGCAGTTTGAGCAAGGAATCTGGAAGAACTGTGATCTTAAATGTAGCAAATATTCTGTTTTCAGAGGAAAGTGGCAGCAGTCTGTACTTAAGGACAGGCTGGAAGAAGAAGGGAGGCCTCTACTGCTGCTTTCTGTTTGTCAGACCAGGTTCTAATGCCTTTGCACCTAGATTAGTAAATCACACTAGAAACAAAATAGCAGAAATCAACAGGGCCACAAACTGAACACAGCATTATTCGATGCCAGTAAGAAATACGGTGTCTAGCCACAGAAATCCTGCTGCTGAAAGCCTGACCCTGCTCTACTCCAAACACACAATCTAAAAAGAGACCAAGTGTAGGCAGAGGAGTAGATGGATGGTGGCATAACTAGCAGATCAATGTCAGGATGAGAGGGAAAGAAAAAAAAAAGAATTCAAAGTGGCAGAGAAAGGAGAGCTTTGAATTGGCCTTTATTTTATCCCATAGGTAAACTCTGAATGCAGGAGCATCTCCGGTAGTAATTCCCATCTGCCAGGTACTGCCTACACCTGTCTAGACCTACAGCCAACACCAGATAAATTCTCTTCTAAATGGGTGATAAGGGAAAGGGATGTCAGGAAGTCAACACCAAAGAACTCTATTTCACACTTTTTTCACTGCCTTTTCCCATTCCTTTGCTTCTGCTTGCTCTGAAATGGAAAGTGCCTACATCTCTGGAATGTGTCCACCTGGCACCACTTCCAAAAAGCAACACCAGAGTATGACAGCATCCAATACCCTACCAGCCCTGGTACATTTTCTCTGTAGGAGAAGTAAAAGCAACTATTTCATTAAGAGAGGCTACATAACAGTTTGCTGTAGCAGAGGGAAGTGGTTGCTTACCTACAGCTGAAATAAAGTCCTGCCTGCACGTACTCCACGGAACAAACAACACAGCATCACAAAAAGAACAGAAAATTCTGTATGCAGTTGGAAGATAAAAGGATACTGAAGCGGTCAAGCTGTATCACACACAGAAATTCACCAAGGATCAAGATGATTCTTTCATTGAAAGTCGATTTGTAGTGTTCTAAGATCATCTTGTATTTTTGCCAAAGCCTTCAGTTCTGATGAAGTATTTGTCTCCCAGCTGCCCAAGTGGACAGTTTATAGTGTCTGTCTCATAAGGATGCCTCTGCTCATGGTATTTGATGCTTCATGGCTCCCCCGCAGCTACTCTAAAGTGGATTAAGTTCACTGGCCTAAGCAGCAGCAGACATGGACATGGTGTTGCTATTGAGATTTGATAAATGTTTCTGTTAACACTGTTTGCACATAAAGCTCTGGGAGCAAGGTCAGGAAAAGTGAGAGAATGCAACTTTTCTCTGAATTCCAGTTAGGCACCAGGCACTGGAGGTTATTCAATACACTTCACTTTAAACCAAAGGTTTGCCATCTGTTCTGCGCTCTAATTACAAAATATAAACCAAATATAACTCACTATTGAATCACAGAAAATAAGCTGTAGGAGATTTAAATTCATAGGGAAAGCTCTTTATTTAATGCAGAAAGCATCTGCAGAGTTTTTCTTATGCTATCTTTTATGCAGTATAATCTAGAGAAAACGAGATTGCTTATCCAGGACCCTGAAAAACACATTTCTGGAAAACTGGATGAGTCCCTGGGGTGAGATGTTCAGCTTAGGAAAAATATGTTGCAGAGCAACTTCTGCATCAATTTATCTATCTATCCAGAAGCAGAAGTATAACTATAATAAAAAGGTTAATACAGTCACGATAATACAAGGAGGCAACCAGAGAAGGAATGTAAGAAAAAAACTCCCTTTATTAGAGTGATTGATAAAGTTTGCTATTAAAAAAAAAAACAAAACACCAAACAACAAAACCGAACCAAAACTCCTCATGGACTAATTTCTGGCTGTGCTATTTATCACTCCTTTTATTCTCCAACTACATCCAGTTATAAAACTACAGTATTTTGTTCTGTTGAGTGACACAGAGTCTCATTGTAATGGAAACACAGATATAAGGAACAGCTGAAGACAACACCTAGGTTTCCTACAAGCTGGTATCACTTGCATGAAAGAGCAGCAAGAAAGGAGGAATCTGAGGCTTCTCTTTTATCCAGCCCGTTGTGGCTACAGGCAGCTCTGCCACCTGGGGTTGTACATACTGCAGAATTGTGGAAAACCTTTAACACTTCAGTGCACTCTGACATGCAGTTTCATTACAGACTGAAATACAAGGAGGAGTGGTAGCTGCCAAAGGAAAGCAGCCCTTACATCCTCCCTCACAGCTCGGCAGCAAACAGCACTATGGAAGCATCCCGACAAAACGGGCTGCTTCTGCCAGCCTGGCAGTCCTTGCATGACCTGGATTTCACAGACTTACAGCATTTTGCTTAATCAGGAGCTCACTGCCTTAGCAGATGAATGTGCCTAATTGCTATTTACTGAAGAGACACCTATCAGTGATACATTTAATGAAAGCAGAGATGTGAGAAAGGAAGAGGGAAACATAAGGAACTGTCCTTGGATTCTGCACATTCACCTTTGCTTAAACATGTCTTAATATCGAGCATATTTCTCTACAGCTGAGCACATTCAGTGAAATCATATTGGATGATAACAGGGAAAGTCTGACAATAAAAGCCTGCATGGACAAATGCCAGCATGGACTTGCTCTCTTATACGTAAGGAACTACAACATATTGATCACAATCCCTGTGATAAAACCAGGAGTCCTGATGAAGCTAAAAAGCATGTGCTAATGAGATCCACTATGGACAATCCTCCCCAGCCCACGTCTCCTGTGTATCCGGGACTTAGGTTCCACACACATGGGCTTTATGTCAAATCAGGTCAAATTAGTTTGAAGGTGAGAAATGTAGCAATTGATTAAAACAAATGAAGGATGCTTCTCTCAGATAACTCACTAGTTCCTGTGTAAATCAGGAAAACAGGCTCTCCTAGGGGATTGATAAAACTCCCCCTAGCACAGGCCCACTTTTAAGGGTTGAGTTGGTAAGATTTTGAATGAGTAGAGCATTCTCTGTCAAAACACCTACCATATAATTTTAAAGAAAAGACAATTTCTAGAATTCTAAGCCAATAATCAAGAGATAACTGAAGACAAGGACAGAATATCCACAACTGAACTACAGGACAAAAAGGCCAAAACAGAAGAGGTACAAGGTACGTCTTGGATACTCTCAGGGTATTAAAGGTCTTGAATTTTAAAATATTAAGGAAAAAAGGGGAAAATGGAGAGGGGCTAAAAAGTTTACAAGCCCAAAATTAGAAGCAACAAAGACCTGTTCATCAATATGAGAAGCTCCAGTGCTAAAATGGATGAGTCAGAACAACTGTCAATAATGGAGGGCCTTGACAAGAGTCACTTCCTGAGCATGGCAGAGTGACAAAAATCAATGGAATGTGCCATTCAGGAAGGACGGATAAGGACATAACGACTGGGGAGGTTACGCTACTGAAAGATCCCTGTAACCTACAAAGCTAATATTGAGTGATCAGAGGAAACTGTATCTTTAAAACTACAGCTGTAGGAGGACATATCTTTGAGAAAAATTATCTTAACCTTCATCGGAAGCAGAAAATGCCAGTGAACC